>VUQH01086460.1:0-13184 GCA_015106775.1 Etroplus canarensis | reverse complement strand
CTTGTGTGCCCCCCTCTCTCTCTCTCTCTCTCTCTCTCTCTCTCTCTCTCTCTCTATATATATATATATATATATATATATATATATATATATATATATATAAAATTTTAAAAAATAACATCAATCCACCCATGGCTTTATGTTTTTCTAAGGGGAGAAATTAACCGACAGTAGCATGAAGCCAGAACATGTTAAAAAGTAAGAGCAAAGAGCTCAGTTCAATGAAACGATGTTCTTCAGTGGTGGCAGTTTGTAACTTTAAGATGTTAGTCTAATTATTGATCCTTTATCACAATACTTAATTAATCCCAGTGGGGAAATTACAATGTGTTACAGATGCTTAGTTAAAAATAAATAAATATAAATAGAAAAGGCAGAAAATGAAGATCAAAATAAGTCAACAAATAAACATGCATCTATAAATTGCAGTATGTAACGTAAATAACTCCGACGTTACAGGAGTTACAGACTGTGATGTCACAGGTAGGAATGATTTCCTGTGGCGTTCTGTGGAGCATCGTGGTGGAATGAGTCTGCTGCTGAACGTGCTCTTGTGTCTGTCCAGCACATCATGGAGAGGCTGTGAAGGATTGTCCAATACTGTCCTCAACTTGGACAGCGCCCTCCTAATAAATGTATTAATATTTATATTTTGTGAACCTTTTCTATGCATGATTACTTTTATGATTACTTATGAAGAACTGTTTATAATTAAATTCACAAATTCAGTTTGCAAAAAGATATTTCTTGCAATCCTGAAAGAGGGCACTTTAACTTGATCATTATTTTTATACGCACAAATCTTTATTCATAAGTTAAATATTTTATTAACAAGCTTTAAGTTATTTTATGTAGCTTTATCACCAAATAGTTCAAAACAGACCACTGTAAATTGTCATAGCTCTTAAGTGTGTGTGGAGAGTAGGACCCAAATTCAGGACTCCAGGAAGCAAGACGAAGAAATTCAAAGTGAACTTGGCTACACAGTTCTAGAAAATAACACAGTCCATAAAGTTTAAATAGGCAAGGAAACAAGAACTCACACTGACTAGTGGAACAACACAACACAGCGCAGAGGGAGGCAGGGGAATAAGTAGACATGGACTAATGAGAAAACAAGCAACAGGAAGGAGAGGAGCACAGGAGGCTACAATCAAGGGCAGGAAGTAAAACTGATCACACTACATGGAAAACAACTGGCATCAAAGTAAAACAGGAAGTGAAGAACATATTAACAGGAATAGGACACAAGACTGAACTTGACATATGAACAGCACAAGAGAACAACACAGAGGGGACATAGAGAGCTAACAAACTAACATAAGCAGGGGCTAGAACTGAAGCTTAATATAAACTGAGAATACAACAGACTGGGAATGAGAGCTAAAGTAATGAACAGAATTGCAAACACCAAACCCAGGATCACAACAATAAACAGAAACTGCACAAAGGACACAAGTACAAGGACCAGTACACAAAGACTAGAGACCTGGAGACACGAGGAAAGAGGAAATAATAGCAAAGACTATCCAAATTACAAAAATAAGCCTCTTATACAAAGGCAACAGAAATTTAAATCCATAACACAAAACACAAAGAGGGTCTAGAGTCTAAATAAATCTAGAACAGAAACTCAAAACCCTAACTGAAAGATTACAATAAACCATACTAAACATAAGTAGGGCTAGAACTAAGGTTCAGCCTCCGACAGACCAGGCTAATGGAGGGGCAGCCATCTGCCTCAGCCAGTTGGGCTGAGGAGAAACAGAAGAGATGCAACTTGCTAATAGGAGGTGGGCACACTTTTTCCTTGACAGCTGCCTTGATTCTTCATGGCATAGATTCAACAAGGTGCTGGAAACATTCCTCTGAGATTTTTGGTCCATATTGACATGATAGCATTAAATAGTTAGAGCAGAATTTTAAGCTGCACATCTGCGATTTGCATGACAGATGTGCAGATCATCACGTCACAAAGTGCTCTATAGGATGAATATGTAACTGTGCATGTTGTTTCAACAGGGTAAACTCATTGCTATGTTCAAGAAATCAGTTTAAGATGATTTGAGCTATGTGACATGGTGTGTCATCATGCTAGAAGCAGCCATCAGAAGATGGGTGCACAGTGGTCATAAAGGGATGAACATGGTCAGCAACAATACTCAGGAAGTTGCCCAAATTTGGTGAGCAGGTGTGACTTGTGACTGGTACTGATTTTCATCAAATTATGATGTTGAATTTCTAAAATGTGTGGTTATTTTAGAATTCTAAGCTGATTTGCATGACTGGCATGACTCTGATGCCTCTATATGATGAAAAATTCTTCTGTAGTTTATATGCAGAAGAAGGTTCTGCATATAAACTGTCATAGAAGCAGGAAAATTCCCAACCTTCACAATTTATCTTTTTAGTTGTTGATAATGGTGTCTACATGCGAAAGGGCAGCTGTCAATATACCGGGTGATCTAAGTTCACCTACGGCCGTGATGTCTGGTTAGTGACCAAAAAGAATGAGGTCATGAATACAAATGCTGGAAATAAGCTTCCTCCAAATGGTGTCTGGGCTCTCCCTTAGAGATAGGGTGAGGAGTTCAGTGATCCAGGAGGGGCTCAGTGTAGAGCCACTACACCTCCACATTGAAAGGAGCCAGCTGATGGGGTTCAAGTATCACACCAGCATGGGCGGAGGCCCTGAGGCAGACCCCGGACACACTGGAGAGATTATATATCTCGGCTGAAACTTTGGTGTGTCCCAAAAGAGCAGGAAGAGATGGCTGGGGAGAGGGAGGTCTGGCCATCTCTGCTTAGACTGTTGACCCCACAACCTAAATCTGGATAACTGACAGAAAATGGATGGATGGATGGATGGATGGATGGATGGATGGATGGATGGATGGATGGATGGATGGACGGACATATGAAACTACACAAGCTACTCTCATGTGCCATCAACAAAATTCCAGAAGTGCCCATCATCCTCTTCACAGAGAGGTAAATACCTGTGAGCACTACTTCATTCAATCAGGGAAATATGCTGTCATCTCTCATAGGGAAGGACATGTACTTCAGTCTGTGCCAGCATCCTGTTGATTACTTAGTTAGTAAAAGCTCTGATGTCAAAGTACAGCTGTGGCATCTCTGCCTCCTCCCTCCGCAGACTTGTGTTGACTGCATTTAAATGGCCAGTAGATTAGTCCAGCAGAGCCAGATCTGCCAGGCAGCCAGGGTCACACAGCTCCCCATTTGGCTGTTCCTTCACTGACAGGACCTACTCTGTCTCTGCCCTCAGTCAGAGAGAAACAGGACAGCGCAGGGTCGTGACTGAGCCACCAGCTGTAACTGTGATAAAACACATCTGCATTTTCTGCTTCCAGGTCTAAGATGAGCCGGCTCAGGTGTACTTGATTGAGTGCTTTACCACAAAAACAGTTCACTACCTTAATCAAAGTGGTCATGACATGTCATGAATTATGGACTCTGAGTTTGTTGATGAATAATGCAGCAGGATTTAATCCAACTGCCTCTGAGCTTGCTTACCATCCCTCAAACCTTGTTTCTTTTCTCACTAAGACAGCTTTATACTCTCCCTGACTTCCATAAAACTCATGCTTTTATTTTCAAATCCCTTAAGCTGACCTATTGAGCCCCGTGAGCCAAAAAGTTCAGGCTTCAGACTGCTCTAAACTTTCAGTTTTTTTCTGCTACTGGATATGTATGATGCCAACAAGTAAGGATTTCCTTATATGGTCACAAAAGAAGTTTGTCTGTGAACACAGAAGCCCCTCCCCACTCACCTGATTTGTCTGACTCAGCAAAACGCTTTCTGGTTGTTAAAGGTAAAGGCAGAATATTTTTCTCCTTACGTTACCCTCTGAGATGATTTGCAGCCAAGTGTGAAGTGGTTAGAAAAAGAATTAGCACGTTCATATCTGAGGCCATGATTTTCAGCTGGAAAAGAGTAGCATGCCCACTCCAGGTCAGGAGTTTCCAAGTGGAGGAGTTCAAGAATCTTGGAGTCTTGAAAGTGGAGCATGAGAATTTTGAAGAAGTTTGAAGATTGGTGTGGTGGATGCAGTGACTGGGACACTGATCTGCTGTGGTGAAGAGAGAACTGAGTGTGTAAGGGAATCTCTTGATTTACCAGTTTATCTACATTGCTACCTTCACCTCACCATGAACTCTGGGCAGTAACCGAAAGAAGCACTGGAATTCAATTTCCTCTAAAGGGTGTGTGGGCTTTCTCTTAGAGAACTCGTGGCCAGTTTTGCTAATAGAAGATGGTGCATGCGGTTGTTGCCCTGGCTACCAAGTCTTTTGTATGTACACACCAAAGGAGTGCCAAAAGGGTTGGGTGATCCTGGAGGGGTTATTAGAAAAGAATTTCAAGTTTTAATTGATCTACATTTTTAATGCAGTTTTGGAAAAACTTTTGAATGAGTCATAACATGCTCCCCACTAGCGAAGTCCCACCAGTACATTTCACAGCCCTGCCAAACAACTGCCACCTCAAATTTTAAATTGAACCTAAGTACATTTGAACTTGCTGGTAAATGGATCTGCATTCTCAACCACTTGAACATAAATGATGAGGAGATAAATAAGAGATGCTTTTCCTTGTAATGCAAAGCAGTTGAGCACCATTGACAGCCAGGGACTAAAAAAAAATGGTGGACAACAGCAACAACCAGCAGCATCATGTTATTCTACACTAATTGGCTATTTATTTCGACTGTCTCATGTTAAACAGAAATGTAAGAAGTGACACAATAGCTTACAAAATGTGTTCAAAACAACGACTTCAGGCTGAGGAGCAATAACTTGAAGTAATTATTTTCTGTATGACTCCTTCAGTTTCTTTCATCATTGTGGAGGAACTTTTGGATCACTCTTCTTTACATTCAGCTAATTAAGATTGGTGGACATTTATTCACAACTCTCTTAAAGGACCAGTGTGTAATAACTAAGATGATCTGTTATCAGAAGTCTAGCATACATATTTATGCTGTTTGTAGTGTAAAATCACTCCAAGAATATAATGGTGTTTTTTTTTTTGTTTGCTTACAAAAAGATTTTTCTATACACAGAGGAGCGGTTCCTCTCTATGATCGCCGCCATGTTTGTGTAAATTGCATCACTTTTTGTTTTTCTCAATAATATCACTTTCTATTTTCAGAAACCATAACCCACAAGAAGCACTGAAGAAGCAGGAGAAACAGAAGAAAGTCACGAAAGTTTGCTTGTTCCTATCTTTGTTGTAATTCCATCTCATAAATAGAGAATCATAAATATTCTACAACACAAGAACGACTCAGTTTTGTTCCCTGGTGGCCACCTTAGGTTCTCTAAGGCTCCTGTCACACCATGACAATTAACAATCGTATGCGACGCATCCAAATTCCTCTAAAACGCTGGCATATGCAGAACCATGATGTTAAACAGACATATACACAATGTATTGCTAATATATAACGAACGTAATACCAACAAATGCTGGTGTATTGCCGGCATTCACAACTTGAAGTCCATTTAGAACACTTCCCTTAAACGCAGCACATACACCATTAGCTGTGTGTTAGAAACACGTTCAGTATGACTGGAACATGTCAAATATGTCTACAAATGTCAATATGCCTTGACGGAAAGTTTGATATATGTTAAACATATGTTAAAAACATGTTACTCAGTGGTTATTAATATGTTTTGGGTGTGCTAGACATTATCTCCATGTATTTTGACATATGACTAACGTGAGTCAACGTATGCATAAAGTACCTGCAACATATGGCCCGCATATGCGGGACGTTTGAGCCATACGCTGGTATAGGTCTGAAATTTTGTGCATGCTCAAAATTTTCCAGCAATCTCACCGTACTTCCACATATACCAGCGTACTTAACTTAAATCGTCAAGGTGTGATAGGGGCTTAAAAGTTGGAAGGAGGACAGGTATTCAGTGGCTGTATTCTGCATTCTCACCACTAGATGGTACTGATTATCACACACTGCTCCTTTAAGGTCCTATCACAACATTTAAAATAGGTTGAGGTCTGGACCTGGACTGGGCCATTGCAATGTCTTGATTCTTTTCTTTTTCAGCCATTCTGTTGTGAGTTTCTGCTGTGTTTGGGCTCATTGCCAACTTTCACTTGTCAGACTGGAATGACATCACATCCAGCCCTCCAACACTGGTGCTTCAAAGTTGGCATGAGGTGCATTTGCTGTTATATGGTTTGCTTTCACCAACCTTGGTGCTGAGTATTGTGGCCAGAGAGCTCCACTTTGATCATGTCTGTCCAAAGGACGTTGTTCAAGAAGTCTTGGTGTTTGTTCTGATGTGATTTTTCAAACCTAAGCTGCACTGCCATGTTCTTTTACGAGAGAGCAGGCTTGCTCCCAACCAAGCCATACTAGTTCAGTCTTTTTCTAATTGTTCTGTCATGAACTCTAATGTTTAACATGTTAACTGAGGCCTGTAGAGTCTGAAATGCAGCTCTTGTGTTTTTTGCAGTTTCTCCAAGCATTGCAAGGTCTGACCTTAGGATGAATTTGCTGGGACGTCTACTCCTGGGAAGATTGTGTTTCACACTCACCTGAATGCTCCAGCCCAGCAAACTGCCAAAACTTCTGCTTTTATAGAGGTGCTCACACTGAGTGATGATCAGTTAATCCAGTGTATTTGATGAGCAGCACCTGGGTGCTACTTACCCTCTTAATTCCTATCAGAAAGTGTGGGTGTGCTTATTTTAGTTACTGACATGGTGAAGAAAAAAATGTAAAAAAGTAAAATTTATGACATTATATATATATTACATTAGATATCATAGGTGTACTTAATAAATCCAGCCATTTTCTTCACCGCATATCCAATTCACAGTGATGGTTTGCTTTAATAAAAATATGCACTTATGAAACATGGGAACTATTGCAAATGTACCATCCGTTCCCTTCAAAATCATACTGTTTAGTTACTACGTGGGACATGGGACTCATTACACACTTGTCCTGTTTACAATGTGTAATAAGTAATATCTTCTTCTTTCAGCTGCCCTCATTAGGGGGTCACCAAAGCTGATCATCAAACTAAACTAAACTAAACTAGAGGTTTACCAGGCACTGTCATTTACACTAAGTTAATTAAAGCTTAATAACAGTGTTGAAGCTTAAACTCGAAAACAACGGTTTAATGAAATTTGCCTGAAATGCTTGTTTTTGGATGAGTCTCTCTCTGTCCTCTCTGGCCATCTTTCACTTCTATGACCTGCCTTTGTCCTTCACTTCTTCCTAAAACTTCCCATCTGCCCTCCGCGCCAAACTCCCCATCACTTTACACACATCACAAGTTTGATTTGGTGCTAAAGTACAAGTGACGAGGGAACCTCTTACCAAATCCTCAGTGGAGCTTTACCCTTCTTGTCCTTTTCTGTCTACATCACATCTCACATCCTCCCTGCAGACACTCACACACACTCACAAAATAAATTCGCTGTCTCTGCTGTCTTTCTTCCACAAAGTCAAATTTGTTTTTTTTTCACACTTCAAGGCCAGTTGTTACTCCAAACATATTTCTGCTCCAGCACAGTTTTGTTTCCCATTAACAGTACAGCCTCTGCCTTGCTCCTGCTCCTCGATGCCTCCTGCAGCCTTTGTAACTGAAAGGGGGAATCCTTGCAGAAATGCCTGATTTATGAAGGAAATAGAGTTTTTTTTTTTCAGTTTTAATGATGACGATGATGCGTTTTGAGTTTTGGAAGCCTTAACCCTTATATAACCGTGCGTCCTTTAGCTTTAGTCAAAAATAGAACAAAGTCATGAGGTCAAAGAGGGTCAAAGGAGACCATTCAAAACTGCAAAATCACCAGTTTTCCCACGTAGCATCCAGCTGTTCTACCTATTCCTCTCCACTTCCAACCCTCACCTGCAGTATCTCTCCTTCCCCTCCTCTTTCAGAGCTCAAGGTTGAGCATTACTCAGAGATACTACTGCTTTTCAACAGTTACCCTCCCCTCGGTGGATTTGTTTTAATCTGAAATTTGAATCGGTGCCCCTGTGGGTGTTAAAAGGAATGGGGGGCAGATACAAAGTAATGTGCTCCCACATAGTAACAAATGACTTGAAGTGCTGAAGAACTTCCCGGTGCCAAAGCGATTCCAGTGGTCATACATCAAAGGTGGACAGTTGGCTTTAATTGAAGACCAATTCTTTTCAGAGAGGAGGAGATGGAATATTACTAGCAATGCAGAGAGAACCACAGGGCTCGGGCCAGTAGGCTAATGTCTTTTTGATGTGTTTATGGCTCTGGTTTATGTGAAGCCAGGAAAGAGTAAGACAATCTGTTTAGAGAAATACATGTTCTGTGAGAGTTATTTGTCCTTTTCAAACAAATGATGCTGGGAAAAGTGGAGCCATGGTAAGTTCTATTTATTTTTCTGGAATCTGAATACAGATTTAAACTTGTGGTCATGATCATTCAACCACCATAACACGAGAACCGCCAAGGGGTCATTTTAAAATCATGCAGCTCTGTTAAAAAAAGCCCCATCAGCTCTTATTTGCTGACTTTTTTGTTCATCATATAGTGAATTTTGGGGTGTTTGGGCTAAAAAGAAAAAAAATACGACCACTTATAAGGTTTGGTCATTTTGTCAACCATAGAAAACAGTGTAAAATCTTGTGTGCATGCCGAGCTGCCAACAAGTTATCCAACCACTTTTTAAAATGAAGGCTGCTATTCCATGAGCCAGAGTTAGCTGGGACATATTGATAAATGAAGATTTAGTGCACAGTAGTTTAGATTTTAAAAAAGGTGAGTAATTGTTGCAGGCCTGAACAGGTTAGGAAAGGGATACAGAGCTGCTGTAGACTTGACAGCTTGCAGAACCAGGCGAGTTGTTGGATCTTGTTGTTGAACCAAGCACAGTACAAATTAATCTGAGCAATTAAAGAGTGGGATCTGATGTGGAGTAGGGGACCAGTAGGGAGGTGGAGAGCTGCAGACTGAGGCGGAGCAGAGTACACAGTAGATGAGATACAGAGAGAAACAGAGCCCTGTTAAAGACGAGACAGAAGAGGATGGTGTGATAAACCTTCAATGTTCGACTTTTAACAGTGGCTGATTTATTAAAATGTGTTAATTTTGTTGTATCAGCTGTTTGGCAAATTTTAAAATGAAGGCAATTATCTGTTCAGTCTGTTTCCCAGTGAGAGCTCTGCTTTTTAATACCATCCTTATGTCATCCAAGTTTTTTCCTTCTCCATAGGTTAACTTACCCCAAGGGATCTGCTGTGGATCTTGAGAAAGCAAATGATAGGGTGCCAAGAGAGGAACTGTGAAAATGTATGAGGAAGTCAGGAGTGGCAGAGAAGTACACGAGGGTGGTGCAGGACATGTATGAGGACAGTGAGACAGTGGTGAGGTGTGCAGTAGGAGATGACAGATGGTTTGAAGGTGGGGGTGGGATTACATCAGGGATAAACTCTGAGCCCCTTCTTGTTTGCAGTGGTGATTCACAGACTGACAGATGAGGTCAGGCAGGGGTCTCCGTGGACTACGGCAACTTGCAACAGGTGGGAAGGGAACACAGCTGAGAACAATCAGGGCAGGAAGTAGAACAGGACACAACACACAGGATCAGACAGGTTTCAAAGTAAAAGAGGAAACACGGACAAGCCAACATACAGTAATACTGGACTGACAGAGCACGGTGGGGAGACTCAGAGGAAACATGAGCAACACAGACAAGGCAGGGGACAGAAAAAAAGAAAACCAAATGTTCTAGAAATAACCCCAAACAAAGTCCCACAAGCAAACAAAAACACAAACCCCAGCAGGGTAGAGGTAGTGAAGGTGGATGAGTTTAAATATTTGTGATCAACCAACCAAAGAGGAGAAGAAGAGAGTGCAGGCAGGGTGGAGTGGGTGGAGAAGAGTGTCAGGGGTGCTTTGTGACAGAAAGCTGATTTAAAAGTGTGAATCTATAAATATATAATTTTGCATTTTGCCTGATAAAGGTAACTAGCAGTATAAATATAATTAAAATCATCTCCAGCTGGAACTGTGAAGTAATATACACATTAATGAATTAATACATATGATTCAATAATATAATTTATATGATTCTGCATTCTGAGTATTGTTACATTACATACTTTGTGTATTTGAATGCTCAAACTTTTCAACTATTCCTTCAGTAGGATTATGACTTTTACTTAAGTAAAAAGCCTAAATGCTTGTTTTTCCTCTTTGTAAAACAGTTTTTCATTACAAACCTGTTAGACTCTTGTGCGGCCTCTTCATACCATCTGTTATTTGGTACAGAGCTGCACAATATCTAAACCACATTTCTACACTGTATTAATTTCTGATCAAATATCATGATTTGGTTCCACTGTGGTACCCCCATAATGACTGGCTGACTGACTGACTGACTGACTGACTGAATGAATGAATGAATCAATCAATCAATCAATAAATCAATGCATGAATGAAATCATCTTTCTGATGCTAAATGCTGATACCGATTTGGGCTTCCACAAAGAAATCACTGCGCGACACTGGGCAGCCTGCCCAAGTAAATTAAATGTGTGGGAAACACTTTATATTATCAATAGAACACTAATATCGGTTAAAATTTACAATGGTTATTTTCACATACAATCAAAACTGAGCTGTTCTTGAAGTGTTTTGACTTTACATGATAAGTTGACCAAATGCCTGGGGAGAGCCTGTCAGTGATCATGTGAACCCTTCCGGAGCTTCTTATTCACTGAATGAGTCATACTGTGATTGATGGAAGGGATGGCGGCTGAAAGAGACGGAACCGTGGGAAATGTTTGGCAGATGGACTGAAAGCAGTGAATGAATGAGTCATTTGACTGTAACTGCAAATGTCTTCATGTGTTCTGTTACTGTGCACAGGGCTGGCAGCATCTTGCTGCTTAATAACGTGTGCCCCGATTAGTTTGGCTGCATTTCTCCATAAACTGACAGACAATATGTTTCTGTATTTGTGTGCGTTCATTCTGCTGCTACCATCATGAGTGACATCGTCAATAAAAATGACTGAACCTGTTCCAGAAGCAGCCATGCAAGCCCAAGCCATGACACAACCTCCACCGTGCTTCACAGATGAGCTTGTATGTTTAGAATCATGAGCAGATCCTTTCTTTCTTCATACTCTGGTCATTTTCTTAACTTTGTCTTATCAGTCCATAAAACTTTGTTCCAGAACTGTTGTGGCCCATCTCTATAATTTTACACATTCCAGTCTGGCTTTCCAGTTTTTACTGATGGGTGATTTGCATCGTGCAGTATTCGTGTTTGGCCTCAGTCACCATTTGATTTTAGTTTGGTTTGGTTTCGGTGTTTTCATATTGTGTTTTCTTCAGCGTTCTCTACCTGACTGGCTGGGTTTCGGTGCCCAAACTACTTTCGGTGATCTTGAAGAAGCAACTGAAGACTGGAACGAGATTAGATTGAGGCTGCATTCATCAAGAAGCTAAAAGAAATCCCCAGTAATTTTGCCTAAGCAACAGTATTTGATCAGTAAAAAAAAAACTACTGCAAGCTACAGTAACACTGTGTAAACTTTTTTATTACACACATACTGACAAAACTGACAACATAAAAAAATGATCCACCAACAGTAATTATCATGCCATTGTTTGTAAACATTTTGTTGCTAATTTACTATTCATTTACTGATCATTATAAAACGGTATCTTGAGGTTTTATTGTTATAACTGATGACAAGTTGCCACAGTGCAAATGATCCTTGTAAACACAGACAATTCTTCTGCATTGTGTGACTGAAGAACAAAAATAATTCTCACTTTCTAATGAATCACAGACCATAAAGGCTCGTCATTAAAACAAGCAGCTTGGTTGGTCGATAAAAGGCAGAAGCTGCAGTTTTGACAGTGCTGCTGTGTTTTCATCATAAACATCTCCAGCAGCTTCAGCGCTGATCTCTGGCCTTGTTTTTAAAGCACCCTTCTGTTTTAAAATAGCACAGAGTGCTTTGGGACTGGTGTATTTTCCCCAAAGGAGACAAGTGGAATTACATAAACAGCCAATGAAATAAAAGCTGTGTACCTGTGGGACCTTCCACTGCCAGTGTGACATGCTTACCAAGTGATTCCAGTACTCATTGGCGGGTAAAGTCGACCTATAATGTTCAGTAGTGCTGCAACCAATTGTCTGCAAAAAGCCCACGGTGAGGAATTCCACAGCACCAGCTCATTCAAGTGATCACTGAAATAGTCACGGCTGCAGTGCAACATAAATACCTGAAGATGCAGGTCAGGAGTTTCATCAAAACGTGGAGTTTGCCCCCAAATCAAATTCTGAGTGTGGTCCTGATTATCCATCCTTTATTTGCTCAGGGGAAACCATTTGAGAGCAAACCTCTCATTTACAGTCACACTCTGCATGTACATTACAGTGTAAAATACACTCACTGGTTACTTTATTAGGTACGCCTGTTCAAATGCTAATGCAAAAATCCAATCAGCCAACCACATGGCAGCAATTCAAAGCATGTAGCCATAATCTAGATCAGTGGTTCTCAACTTTCTTTAAGTTATGTATGCCCTTCAAAATATTTTTTCAGCCAAGTACCCCCTAACTAGAGAAAAGCATTTTTGGTTGAAGAAAAGAGGTAAAACACGACACTGCAGCATCAGTGTCTGGTTCATTAAACTTTCTACCTGCAAAACATTGCTCATCAGCACTGGTCTCTTTTGAATTATTTGCGACTATAAGTGCCGTTCAACTGTAACGTTTTCAATACAATGGTTGATATAAAACAGGATGGTCTGTGTGTGTTCTTCCAAATTAATCTGAACAAACAAATTCCAGTCAGTCTGTCCGAAGTGATTCTGGAGTTGAGAGAGGGCTGTTTCTGGGCAATTTTTAATGGCTGGCCTCACTTTCCTCCTGAGGGCAATTTTTTGCTGGAACCAGCAGTGAGATGTGGTCTGATTGGCCCAGGTGAGGAAGAGGAACAGTTCTATGGGTGTGTTTATGTTGGAAAGAGGGCTGTGGTGCCAGCCAGACAGAGAAAGAAACTATCCTGCAGCAACAGGCCACCATGGGTCCAGATTTACTGTGTGACAATCACTGCAGATTAGATTGTACAAATATAAACCCTTACATCAATATGGTGAAACCCAATAATTTAATGTCCT
>VUQH01086456.1:0-25190 GCA_015106775.1 Etroplus canarensis | reverse complement strand
TGACAGATGAGGTCAGGCAGGAGTCTCCGTGGACTATGATGTTTGCAGATGACATTGTGATCTGTAGATGTTGAGATTTTCCCTGAGAGTGACCAGGATGGACAGGATTAGACATGAGTACATCAGAGGGACAGCTCATGTTGAGAAGTTTGGAGATAAAGTCAGAGGCAAGGCTGAGATGGTTTGATATATTGGACAAAGGACAGACAAAGGATCTTGAAGATGGAGCTGCCAGGAACGAGAAGAAGAGGAAGACCACAGAGAAGGTTCATGGTCATAGTGAGGGACGACATGCAGAGAGTTTGTGTGAGGGAAGAGGACGCAAGGGATAGGGTGAGATGGAGGCAGATGATCCGCTGTGGCGACCCCTAACGGGAGCAGGCAAAAGAAGAAGAAGTAGTAAGCTTACTTTCTAAGTGATGCAGGCATTCCTGAGTGCTGCTGCTGATTGTTAATTTTTTCTTCTTCCTCTTCTTCTTCTGGTTGCTGCCTTTAGTGGTCACCGCAGCAGATCATCTACCTCTATCACACCCTATCTCTTGCATCCTCTTCTGTCTCGCCAACCGTCTGCATGTCCTCCTTCGCAGTTTCCATGACCCTTCTCCGTGGTCTTCCTCTTCTCCTCCTGCCTTGTAGCTTCATCTTTAACATCCTGTGTCTAATCTTTCCATTATCCCTCCTCGACACATGTCCAAACCATCTCAATCTTGCTTCTCTGATTTTATCTTCAAATTGCTCAATCTGAGCTATCCCACTGACGCACTCATTTCTAATCTTGTCCACCTGTCCATCCAGTCCTGTCCATCCTGGTCACTCCCAGTGAGACTCTTCAATTCTGCCACCTCTAGCTCCAACTCGTCTTTTTAGTAGTGCCACCATTTCCAAACCATACATGATAGCAGATATCATTTCTGTCTCGTAAGCCTTTGCTTTCACTCTGCTGCTATCCTTCTGTCACAAAGCAGCCCTAATAGTTATCTCCACCCACTCCACCCTTCCTGCACCCTATATTAACAATACCCATTCCTACTTGACAATGTTAATAACTTACTGGCAGAAACACACAAATTTCAATCTCCATCTCACAGCTGTTTTGTTTGTTGAATTTATGCTTTAATATTCCAAAAGCATAGTTTCTGGCAGTGCTTTTGAACACATCACCATGTACAGTTTCCCAAATTATACAGAATTATGGTGAAAAATGGCTCCAATGATTCAGTAATCCCTTGCTGTGTAATTAGATTTTTTTCAGTTTATTCACAGAAAGATCTTCATTATCTTGATGGACTATCTCGCTGTTTTACGGTGACAGTTAAGTGTAAAGTTGTCACTCCTCATATATGCTCTTTAAAAAGTGTGTGTGTGTGTGTGTGTGTGTGTGTGTGTGTGTGTGTAGCTACTCTCCAAGGGGAAATTGTTAGCAAATAGCCTCCAACTGCCGGCCTTTTAGCTTTGCAAACACAACCTCAAGGCCTCTCCCCACATCCCCTTCACTCTACCCAGCCACCATGCCTCAAACGCTCTGCTACTCACTAAAATTCACCTGTACAAGAATACCCCGGGCTTCTCATCCTTCACTACTCCCTCCCTTCCCTTCTCCCCCTTTCTATCTTGCTCCTAGTCACTTAGACATTTCCATACCTATTCATCATTCCTTCTCCCTCCCTATCAGTGTCTCCTTCTTCACACACAGAGAGCCATTCCTGAGTGGGTAAATAGAGTAAATTGGGGCTGACCCCAAGGGTTAGCAGAGGCCATGCTCTCTTTTCATGTCAAAGCCATCTGAAGGCTGATTGGTTGATTGCACTGCTCTCCACTTCCAAAAGGCTCCCTTGTGCTGTTGTAATTGCCCTATCATGTGCACATACACATTCACATACTTAACACACACATAGACACACAAGCATACACATAGCTGCATACATGCTCATACACACACACGCGTATTCTTACAGCCAAATGACTTAATTGGTGTTAATTGCATAATGACCGTAGTGAATTGGACCTGGGTCAAAGGTGACACAGGTTTGAGTGGGTAGGGTGATGGAGAAAGGATGTTGAGAAGATGTGAGAGAAAGGCTGACACTTAGAGAAAAAAGAAAAGCAAACTCAAATTACATAGCAAATTTCATTCCAGAGCAAATTTGAATTAAAAATAAAACAAAATTTTGTCTATACAGCAGCTGTATACACAACTGCAAATGTCTAAGTTAAGGAGATCAATATTGTCTAATCAAACACATATGAAAAAGAATGATTTTGTCTTCTTTCAAACACAGGTAAGGTTTGACAACATCTAACACATCTGGCAAGGCATTCTAGCAGCTGGAACCACAAAGCTGAATGCTGCTTTACCAGCTTTTGGTTTAACTCTCAGAACTATTAGTCTCAGAAGTATGGAGCCAGAACACTTAGCAGTTCATACTGAGTGAAGTCAGGAAGGTATTATGAAACAGCAGGAATGTGTTGGACCTTATAAACTTCAAGCTGAAGTTTGCTGTCAAGTCTGTAGCTTGCTGGTACCCAGAACAGGGATTTGACAGCAATTGTGGTGTGATCAAAATTCTTTATTCTTTATGACTCTGGCAGTGATATTTTGGATTAACTTTGGTTCACCAGAGGCCTTTGTAGATTGACCAATGAAGAGAGCATTATTGTCAGACCAACAAGAAATAAATGAATGTGTAGTTTATTGGCTTCTGCCTAATACAAAAACCCTCATAGTATAGCTACATAAAATTCTCAAATGATCAACAAAAGTTTTTGTTAGGTTTTATCATGCTTTGGAAATTTAATGACCAAAATCAATGATGTTACATTTCTTATCTTTGTGATGCCAGGAAAAAAAGTGAGGAGTCTACTGCTATACAGGTGAGAGGCTTTCCAACTTGTCCTAATTCAGCAATTTAATCAAAACAATCACCAATTTCATAGGGCTAACATTCCCATGTTAAAGAGGTGAGTGTAATTGCTTGTCATCTGCATACTTAATACAGCCTATTTTTTTTCTTTCAGCATTATCTGTTCAAGAGTATGCATATACAAACTGCAAAACAATGGACCTTGAGTTCACATTAGAGGGACTCTTCCTATAGCAGTCTGTAAAAAAGGAATATACCTTTGGCATTTTCTACATTTTTTATATCAGTAGAGGAAGACAGGAACTGTTGGGAGAGAAAGGAGATTTATGTGCAGAAAAGATCCAGGAATTAAGCCTGTGACTTGCTGCTGAGTACATTTGTGTTCATTAGTATATACTCTAAATGCTCAGCCGTTTGGTCATCCCACCTTTTTTAATGTTTCTGATGAAGTTCCCAAGAGACACAGATAATTGTCCTAGCTTAGATGGAATCCTAACTAGTTAATACTGCACTACCAACTTGACATTGATCATAATAACTAATCAGTCTTAACTGGAAAAGGGAATGTTGGAGATTGGCCAATATTGCAGTATTAGTTTGAGTCTGCGTTTCTTTTCCTTCACAACTCTAACATAAGCAGTCCTTGATGTGATTGCAAAGTTGGCACATGGGGATGACATGTCCTTTTTGCACTCACACACACACAAACAGCCTTTTGTGATGTAGCGGGATGCACAAGGATTCAATTTGACTCAGTTTGCATCTGAGATTTTGTGTGTGTGTGTCTGTATATGTGTGTGTGTGTGTGTGTTTAAGTATAGCAGCAGAGTCTGTGTGTGATTGCCAGGGCAGCTGAAAGGGGTCTATTGGTGAAAACGTTTAAGTCATCATCATTATAGAGTTGTTGGTACAGAGGTATGTTTAACTGAAGGACGTAATTGGCCCGTCATAGTGCTGTGTAATCTTCTCATATTCTATGAAAACAGGCAAAGCTATTGGTCATAATGGCCTGTTTAAGGTGGGACCTTCCCATGTTAAACATTCAGCATCTTAGCTGGATATGGGCTGGGACTGAAAGAAAAAGAGATATGGCTGAGTGTGTAATGTTGGGTGAATACCAGGAGTCCTGCAGCAATCTGTTCTGTCTCTGTGCTCTACCCTTCACATTTATTTCCTTTTTATTCTGTTTCATATGAAATCACTCAGTAGTTGTCTGTATATATGTATATGAATGCAGTCTGAACTTAGTATTAAGTGGATTGCATGATTTCAAAACCAGAACTTTCTCAAGTGGAAACATTGTTGCTCCTGAGACCACCCGGGATTAATTTCTCTTTGTGAAAATGTTATTGTGTATATGCATGCATGCTTTTGCGTTTTGTGTCTAGGTTCTACTGCAAGTAAATGAGTATAACTGTGCACATACAACTGTGTGTTTTTCTTGTGAGTGTGTTTGTGTGTCCTTGTGTGTGGGAATTACAGAATTCCCCCATCCTTCTGTTTATTGGAGGGAGTGAAAAGTGATGGAAGGTATGGAGAGAGAAGGCCCTGTGATGACATAGCCTTATGTTCAACCCTCTGGATGTGGGCCACTCTATATTAGATCTATTCATCATGCGGCTTCACTTGATTTCTACATGCTTCCTATACCATTCATATCTAGATGTTCACTGTACATGTGTTAGTCTCATCAGTGTTTCGCTCATATGGTGCATGTCACGTTCATACTTGTAGCCTGAATGTACTTTGTCATACCCATTGCATACTTGGGGTGTGTAGTTGTGTGTATGTATTGTCTGTCTTTGAGTGGGTTTTGAAGCATAGATGATAGATCTATGGTTTTCTTCTGGTTCTTCAAATAGACTTCCCCCAGGCTCATCTAGACACAAAAAGAGGTGTCACTCACTACATTTCTGATCTTACTGTGTGCCCGTTCAAATATGTGAGTGTGTTTTTGGATGTAGAGGGTTTGCGTGTGCATGTGTAAATGCCTTTCTGTGTGTCAGAGTTGTCACCTGTTCCTTGTGCTCTCTACAAGCCCTGTCTCTGGGCGAGCCTTTGATGTAGTCAACAAGAGATTCCTGCAGTGTGAAATAGCCCCAGCCAGATTTACTCAATGAAAGAGTGAGCCTTAACCACTGTTATTACACCCTTTTTTAAGCATCACGCCATGTGTCTGTCTGTTGTTGTCTCTCCTATTCTCTCCATCTTAAACTGTGCTGTACATGTGTTATGAATGTGCTTGTGTACAAGTGTACATAAATATTAAACTTAAGTGTATTTTCTGAAATATTTAGTATAGGATCATTTTATATAAAATAAGTAAAATCTGAAAAAGTTCCCACATGGCCTCTTAGTATCAGCTGATTTGAAAATAAATTGTACCATGACTGCAAATTTTGCAAGTTACAAGGTCCCCAAGTATAAAGAGGTGGGTCAAAATTTAGGGTTTGAGTTGTCTCATCTTTCCACCATGTTTAAGCGCACATAACTTCTGAAGTGCAAGAGATAGCCACATTAAATTTTAAGGGCTAAAATACACATTTAAGCTCTCTTAAACATTACAACAAATTTTACACCCATTCCAAGTGTCACAATCTATAGCCAAAATAACATTTTTGTCCATGTTTGTTTTAAGTAACCACCTTTGAGCATCAGTGTCATGGATTATTATCAGTTTCAATAGCAAATGTGCATGTGACATAAAGTAACAAAAGCAAGTATTTGTATGATTTATGTTATAGCTGTTTTCTGTTGGAGAAAACATCAGAAAGTGCATTTTAGGTAAACTTTCAAAAGTGGTCAAAGAAAGTTGTATCATATGAAAGGTCTTATTTTTAACCAGTGTTTTGATACCAGACTCATCTTGGAACCACAATTCCCTCTGTGTCAAAATATTTTTCTAATTTTGCCACATTTTTGTGTATACAGTATATGTTTATATGTATGATTCTCGTGTATATACACTACTCAAAAAGTTAAGGCTATTTGGCTTTTGGGTGAACTTGTAAAATGTAAAAAGTTCATGCTACAGTGGTATATCATGAAAGTTGGGCATTTAGGTAGAACCGTGCAATGGTGATTTCCTAATCTCAAACATTGTATTGAAACAAAAGCCAACAACAGTGGTGGGTATACCACAACAAAAATGTCAATGTCTCAATAATTTGTCATGTGCCCCTGACCATCAATTACACCTTGACAACAACGTCCCATGCTGTTCACGAGTTGACTTATTGTCTGCTAAGGCATGGCATTCCACTCTTCTTTAAGGGCGTCCCTCAGGTCATTCAGGTTCTGGGGTGCAGGGTTACGAGCCTCTACACGACGGTGTTGATCAATTGTTAGGTGTCGTCTTGGTCTCATGATGTCAAAATGTGAACAGCATGATGAAGAGGACTGTTTAAATATGAATTTTAATTGAACCAGAAAATGTTTTGGTCGATTCGTGGATCAAACACCAGTTATGAATTTTTCCATTAAGCACATTGTTTGAGAACAGCAAGTTATGCAAGAAGTACCGGAACACTGAACAGTTGGACATGTGCATTCAAAAGTGTGGAGAAGGTCAAATAAAGTTTACATGTAAAGGTTATAGTGCATTTTAGGTGCATCCTGAAATTTCACCTGAAAGCCGAATATCCTTAACTTTTTGTGAGTAGTGTACAGTGTTTAATGCTCCCTCACTCATCATTATCATACTTTTGTTTCCTTGAGTAAATCAAATTTCAAATTTATCATCTAGTAGATGTAAAAAAAACACAAAAAAAACCCCCAAAGATATTGGGAAATTATTTTGACTCAGAAGAAATCCCAGCTAGAAGATGAGCCCGGTATCAAAATATAGGTAAAAAAAGAGACCGTTCAGATACTAACCCTTTTTTAAATTAGGAAAATATCACAGATACACCATATGGACAAAAGTATCGAACCACACCTCTTGATCATTGAATTTCATTCCATTGCCACAGGTGTATAAAAACAAGCACCTAGCCAAGCAGTCTGACTTTACAAACAATTGTGAAAGAATAGGTAATTTTAACAAGCCCACTGATTTTAAGTTTTGTGATGTAATAGGATGCCACTGTTGCAACAAGTCAGTTTATGAAATTTCTTTCCTCCTAGATATTCCATGATCAACTATAAGTGGTATTAATGCAAGGTGGAAGTATTCAGGAACCACATCAACTCACAAACACTCTGCTGACTCTAACTGCGGAGTTCTTGTCAGCTGGACAGCTGCTTTCTCACGCACCATGACAGTTCTGAACATTAACATTAACACAAAAGCTGTGTATCAGGAGCTTCATAGCATGGGTTTCCATGTCTGAGCAGTTGCATGCAAGCCTTAGATCATCAAGGATATGAGGATATCAGTAAATCAGAATGAATAAAGTATTCTGATTCTGATTCTATTGCCTAACTTTCAGATGGAGTTGTGCAAAGCATGCAACCTCTTGACTCTGGAGCAGTGGAAAAGTGTTCTGTGGAGTGACAAATCATGTTTCTCTGTCTGGCATTCTGATGGAGAAGTCCAGATTTGGTGAATGCCTGGAGAATGTTACAGTACTTGCATGACTGCACTGTGCCAACTGTAAAATTTGGTGGAGGAGGGATAATTTTGTGGGCCTTTTTTTTCTAGAGTTGCCCTGGGCCCCTTAGTTCCATTGAAGGGGAATTTTAAGTTTAACAGGACATTTTGAACAATTCTTTGCTTCCAACTTTGTGGAAAGTGGGGAAGTCTATTTTCCGTTCCAGCTTGTCTCTGCGCCAGTGTACAAAGAAAGATCCGTGAAGGCATGGTGGGATGAGTTTGGTGTTGAAGAACTTAACTGGGCCACACAGAGTCCTGATCGAAACCCCGCTGAACACATTTGCAATGAACTAGAATAAAGATTGCAACCCAGGCCCTCTTGTCCAACATCAGTGTCTGACCTCACAAATGGAGGGAGCAACTGAACATTAATGCCTATGAATTTAGAATGGCATGTCATTAAAGCTCTTGTAGTTATAATGTAAAGTTGGTCCAATACTTTGTACATATGGGGTCTATTGTTGTTGTTTTTTTTTTGGTAGTTTCTGTTTTTCCCCAAAACAGAAATTAACATTCAGAGGACCACTGCATAGACATTAAATTGCTGCAGTTTTACTGTTGAAAATATGACATATTGAGTCATTTCCCCTCTAGGATTGATAAAGTATTTTGATTCTGATTAACATTCGAAGTTAGGTTTAAAAAATCACACTGAACAAAAATGTCATTTTGGCTTTAGACTGTGGCACTTGGAGTGGGTATAAAAATGGTTTGGTTATAGTTTTTAACAGAACTTCAGTTTGTCTTTTAATGAAAAATTCATATGGCTATCTCCTATACTGGGCTCATAAAGGCTGGAAAAAATAAAGGAAATTCAAAAAGAACCACAATTATGTGGAATATCCCTATGTACTTCTAGGATCTGTAACATGGAAACTCATTATAGTATGGTAAAATTTGGCATGGCTGCATTAAATACGCTAAAGTTATTGTACAAAAACAGCAAAAAAAACAGTTTGCTGATCCTGAGGGGGTCAGTAGGGGGACACCCACTGATTTTTTTTTTCCAACATGGAATGACCCTCATGTTGCCGTTGCATTCAGTCATAGCTAGTGTCAAAAAGCCACAGAGCCCTGAAGTCAAGCAAAGCTTCTCTGTGCTTTTACTAAAGAAAAACTGTGTAGAAGTTGATGTGGAATTAATTTAGTCATGAATGCAGCTTATTCTCCTTTGCTACCTTTCCCACACTTGTAGACGGAAATGGTATTCATGAATGTGAGAAATGGCACAGTTCTTCAAAAATAACTCTTTGTGAGCTTAACAACTGAGACAAGGGAAGCGTTAAATCTTTCACGACCTCTCCCTCTTTCTCTCAGTGACTCTTGGAGTCTGACTTTTAGTGTATTATTTCAGACAGGTGGTTAGGCGTGTCTGTCTGAATTGTTGAACATGTGTCAGGGCCCAGGTGGAGTGAGACACAATGTAATTATCTCTGAGAAACACTATCCATGTAATAAAAACATTACAAATAAGGCTACCAGCAGTTACAGGAGCTGATGCTAATTTATTATGGTAATCTTTACTATGTGTGTTCTGCAGATCTTGAAGAACAACAGAAGGATGAGATTTGAGTGTACAAAGAAAAAGAGATATTGACAGTCTTAGTCTTGCACCAAAAAAGTAGAAATCAGACCTACTGTTTAGACCTTACAGTGTGTACCAGAGTTGATGCCAAGGAACACAGCACAAGGGCACCAAAGGGAGCAATCTCTGTTTACTTAACCACCACTGGGCACATTTACAGCACAGCTGGCATGTGTAACCATACAAACGTCATCCTACATTATTGCATCTCACTCAAAATACACATTCTTAAAGCATAGATTCACCATTAAATATTCAGGAGCCTATATAAACACTACAGCAGGTTTTGCTTACTGCAATCACTCATCCTGCTGTAGTGTTAACACACTTATGGCACTAGCCTCAAGTGGCCATATGAAAAACTGCAGTTCTTATTACTTCCACATTTATTTTTCTGTCCCTGGAGGTTGCTGCTTGGACAAGATCCACTGATGTTAAGTTCAAAAGGCTCGGTTAGACAATGAAGTGGTTAAAGTAGCAAAAAATACAAAATTCTCCCTTCTCTCTATCCATTTGCAGTAGCTTACAAGGAAGCACTTTTTGGAGAAACATAAAGAGTGAATTTTGAGTTAAAAGTGCTTGGAACATACCCATTTCATTATTGAAACTTGGGCTATTGAATTCTCATATTGTCTTCAGCCAAATTTGGAATTCCCTTTACCACAAAATAAGGGGGTGTAAAATCACATCAGGAGGGAATCACTTATATCAGCCAGAAAAAACAGGATGAATGATTACAGTTAGCAAAATATGTTTCAGTGTTTATGTGGATAGGAGTATTTGGAATTAGGGAAAAACTGACCCTGTCTTTCAAGGTTTTGAGTGTCCAAGTGCTTTAATATCAGCTTATATTTTTAGCCCCAAGTGTTTAGGGCTAAGGGAAATGAAAAGCAAGAAACAGTCCAATACCAACTCTCTGTTTTTTGCCTCTTTTCTATTCTTTTCTATTCTTTTCTTTTATCCTGACATCTAAATCTGTGTTTAGAACTATTTTCCAAGTTGGCCTACCTTAAGTTATGCCATAGGACACCAAATCTACTATCCAATGTCAAAGTCCAGCAACTATTTGGGTTGATTTTTCCTTTAACAAGGTAAGTGGAGTGAGACAGCTGTCACCTGCTATTACAGCAAACTGGAGGAGATATGTCAGATATTCCATTTAAACAGAACTACTCAAAGATGTGGGGTAAAGTGAGTGATGGTTGAAAGTCACAGTCTGTGACCTGAGAAAGCTCCTACTAAACATCAGCACATGACCTTGCTTGGGAGGCCTGAATTCTTTCAGCCTTAAGCCGATACTATTCCCAGCACGACCCAGACGAAATGGACCAAGTTCACACACAAACGTACACAAAGGCTCATACACCACCATTTCATACAGCAAATTTTATGAGTTACTGGAAAATCACTAAATCACTTTTTTCACAAGTCATTTAGTGTGAACTATCAGCATTTTTTTGGTCCTGATATCAATAAGATGTTTGGGAAATCACGTCATAAGTTTTGGTTATCTAAGTTTGAGGAGCCAAAATGAAAAGTGATACCTAACACAGCCAGCACATCAATATTTCCACATCAGACTTTCATAAACAGAGTGAGGACAGGTTTACATACATTATAGTCCCAGTTCTATTCCATATCTTTCTTGGCTAATATTACAAAAAAGTATTAGCTGAGCCAGTGCAATATAACCTGTTGCATTAATCCCACAGCAAGGTTAAATGTTAAGAGCAAGCCCTAGCACTGTCAGTGTGGATGGCTCTATCAGTGCTTATTTAATGGGTACAGGGTGTTTTCAGCAGTAAATATCCCAAAACTATGAGTCGCTTTGTCAAAACAAATGAGGGTTATTTACTCTCTATCTGTGGACTGAGCCAAACCTGTCACTTTCTACGATGCTTATTTATGATCTGCGGTATCTCCCTTTAAGTTTCACTGGCAGGGCTTTCCATATTGTCATGCAGAGTGTTCCAAAAGGTCGTTAAAGGTTCAAGATGGCTGCACAAGGAGTATCCATGGTTTTTTTGTCATAGTGAAAAATTTACATGTTTAGAGGTTTGCAGTGCTCCAGAGGCATTTTATAGTTCAGAGAGTTTCAGGAATCATAACTGGCTCGGATAACTTTTTTATCACCTTTATGTGTATATTTCTGGCCTCTGTCTCCTGTCAGGTGCCCCTATAGTTGGTTTCATTCTCCCCCTCTCTGTCTCACCAACACTTTTCCCACCGCACACCCTTTTACTCCACCCTCAAGCTGAGAAGTTGGCGTATTCCTAAGGAGCTCTCTCTCTTGCTCTCTCTCTCTCTCTTCCAACTCCTCTAGTTTCCAAAAATTGTCCATTCTGGCTGTGATACCCCACATTTACACACAAACAATTTTCTACAAAAACACTCCTATTCTTTTGAGCTGATATTTATATTTAATGCAGGTAGTATTCTAAGCTGGAAATGGTATCATTTAAAGATTAATGTCTTATTTTGATCTCTTTACTGTTGAATCTGGAACATTTTTTACACTTGCTTCCTACAGTTCATAGATCATGTTAGAAAGCAGTTAGAATTAACAACCGTAAAAGCTTGTTGTCTTTTTACTATTCCTTTACCCTTTGCCTTCACACACTTACACAGAGGTTACACTTTCTGGCAGACCACCAGGCATTGTGAAAGCCTCCTTGTTTATACCCAGCACATATCCTATATGTCTAATATCCTGGGGCTATACTGACCCCAGGAACACCAAACATACTCAGCCAAAAGCATGATTGGTTCTTCCTGACACTGGACTTAAATAGTATTAAGTACTTCAATGCAGCTGTGCTAGTACAAAGGCACTCAATCCACTTGACATCAAACTCGACATTGTCACTCTGTTTTAGACACATTTTTGCTTTTGAAAGTTTGCAGGTAAAGTTGGAAGAACCATGATTTGCTAGAAAAATGCAAACATCTATTAAACAGAGAATAAACCACTAAATAAAATCAGTTAATCCCTCTTCCAGATGGAAGAAAATTATCACATTTCTAACATTGGATGAAAATGGGTTTAACGCTTGAAGAACAAACCACAAATCATAGCTAAATCTCTATGTGAACTTGCCCACCTCAAATACCTCTAGCTCCTGAAAATACATTATTATAAGATTTTGTTTATACAACTGTTCCTTGCGCATGCACACATACACACACACACACACACACAGAGCTACTGATTTATATACACAGACACACACAGAGATCTGCTTGCAGGTGCAGATACGCACCCCTGCATTAAGGTAAGCCTGTTATTCCCTAAAAGCAGATAGTGATCTCAGGGATCACATTTATTTGCTTAAATGGTTTCAGTGATCCTAAATAGATCTGAGATGACCCTAATGACCAAGCCATTTTAAATCCAAAGCCTCATTTCTGTTGTTTCTCTCTATCCAGCCACACAGCCACATAATACAGATTTTAGACTTTGGTGTAACAAGGTTGGGAACATGTTTAAAACACTCTTGCTATGTCATAGATGAAGAGTAGTAATTAACCATTTCTTATTCATGCTCATTCCACTAGTCAAGTAAGAATTTATAAAATGTGTAGTTTTTATGTATGTTTTTGACATACATATTCTGTCAGAGTCAAATTTATAGAGACACACTAACGAAACTGATTTGATGTCTTCTATCTGGTATGATAGAAGGACAAATCAGTCAAGAGCAGAAACTGGACTGGACTGGACTATCAACCATAAAGAGCAGATGGAGAAACAGTGAGTCTGTGGGCAGTTAAAGAGAGGAAGCAACTAGTTGGGTCAAGAGTGAAAACTGATGGGTCAGTGGAGTTGATGTCATCTTGAGAAGACATCAAGAGGAGAGTGGAGCATTAATAGCACCATAGAAAATGGCAGAGAGTGAATACTTAAATCAATGCAACATTGTTTATGTTGTATCTATTATCACAAACATGAATAAAAAAAAGAAATGAAAAAGATAGAAAGGAAATAGTACATAATAAATTAAAATTTGCTTCACTGGCATCATTCTATGTGCAGAGTAGGACTTTGAACAGTGGTCTGGCTTTCTGTCCTTCTTTTCCATCTTTCAGGAAAAGGTCTTGACACCAGCCCACACTGTATCTCCTTCATGGAAACTTTCTTCCCTTATAAAATAGTAATTATCATATCAATTCATACATTTCTTTCACCCATGTGTGTGTGTGTGTGTGTGTGTGTGTGTGTGTGTGTTTCCATTCACAAGGAGCAAAGAACACATAAAACACTGACAACATACCCGTTTAATTCTAAACTTGCCTCGGGAAAATGTGCATGCCTTTCAGGGTAGTAAATCCAACTTTCAACCTTCATAGGAACGTTAATGCCACCATGTACTCTCACACCAAGCTCTCACCCTCCCTCCTATACCAGCATCAGAGAGCTCTACAACCAGACTTGCATCCACTTGGTTTTTTGCAAATGGGGGTGAGAGGCTGTTACCGTGTCAGTCGGCATGGCCTCTTATCGGACCATCAGGCTACCCTCAGATTCTCTTTCCAGATGGAGGTGCGATAGGGCTTCAGAGGCCCGGACTCCCGCAAACACTGAGAGCATGGAGGCCTCTCCTGATCTCCTACCTGATGGTGATTCTTTAATGTGGGCTCAGGTTTCACTTGCCTCCCCTGTCTGGCTGGGCCTGCGCTGCTTTCAAGATGCAGGCGTGTCCAGGCCTTTTAGGCCCTGGTTCTGATGGGCCACCACTGCTTCACGCCAAGGTTAAGCTCTAGGTCAAGGTGTTGTTATGCAACACAAGTAGCGTTCCTGCACTGGTCTCACTATGAAAAACAGGTACAGCAGTGGGTTGCATACACAGACTCTGACAGCCGTGCAGCTGGCCCACAGTAGAGCTCTCCACATTTCTCACAGTAACATAAACACTGCCACTCACACTGTGCTTAGAGAGAAAGAGAGGGAAAGAGGATGAATGATAAGACAAAGAACTTCTAAGAGAGAAAAAAATTCTAAGAGAAAGTTCAAAAAGATCAAAAGCTGAGAGATAGAATTCCATGTGTTGTTGAGCAAACATGTATTTTGGACATGCACGAACATAATGCGCTTTTATGAACATAGTTTATTTTTTACCGTGGGGCTTTTAAGTGATTGATAAATATCTTAACACGTCTTACCAGTAACACTTTTGCAGTCGCCTGTACTGACACTATATGTGCATATACATTTTAACATTCTCTAATATACTGCTTTTTTATGCAAGAATAGCTATGTACTTGTGTGTGTATGTGAATATGTCAAAACAGCCTCTGCATTAGGAATAGCTTCCGCAGATTCCACCCGTATCATTTGTACACTGGCACACCTTGGCTGTACTCAGGGAACTCACCACCATTCCACAGAGAGCTCTCCATCATTCCTCACCGGATTAGAGACAAAAAAAGGGAGACAGGGAGAGGGAGAAAGTTGGAGAGAAGGATTGCTCTTTTGCATTCTGAAGCTGGCATAGTTTTAACTGTAATTTTACTGAAACAGACATTTTAAAATTGCTACAAGGCTCTCTCTCTTTCTCCTTTGCCTCTGTTCATTTCAAACCTGATGTCAGTTTGAAAAGGCACAATCAGTCGATGCATGTTAGTGAAGCAGTGTTTGAACAAGAGGAAAGTTCAGAAGAAGACATATGTGAAGCATGCATGGTGTCTGACTCACTTACAGATGCATGCTGCCTCTCCATGGGAGTTTAATGGGTTTGATACATGAGATATATTTTTTCAATAACAGTCAACTCCACCTAGTGGTGTTTGTACTGAACAGATTTCTGGCTGCAGTGAGGAATGGACTGTTATGAAGGAAACAGTACACCAGCAATTGTTTATCTGCACTGAGTCACTTTGCCCTGAGATTGTTGGGGAAGGGAGGATCGATACTAAGGTTGTGGATACGACTCCCACAAAAGCTACAAACTGTGCAAACCGTGCTGCCTCTGAGATCTGGCCTAGTGCTAGTGCCTTTGTGGCACAGGCTGTCCATTGCTAGAGAGCAGTTGTAGACTGTGTTAGTAGGTCTCCTCTGCACCTCTTGGCCTGGCATCTGTGAGGCTTGCTCACACTTGCTTTCACCCAGCATGTGTTTGCTCAGATGAAGGAAATTATGTAATTAGCCTGTGAAGGATTGTTTTCTTTTACTCTTTGCCCCCTCTCTCTCACTCTGTGCATTTACCCTTCTGTCTCTCTTTCCCTCCATCTTCTTTTTTGCACTCACCCTGTCTCTCAGTCCTATGACAGCAGGAGATGGTTCCAATTTAACCCGAGCCACACCCTAGCTCCCCTCCTTCATTAATTGCTAGACACCATCGGTAGAAGAAAATGAACACTTGTCATATAGATCCATCTAAGCTGTTGAAGAGTAGCTTTTTTAGACATCAAAGAGAGAGTTTGAGAGGTATATTAGGGAGTGAACATAGAAGCTTTGGGTGTGTGGGGGGTTGTGTCGGGCTGAGTTAGGCAGGGATGTGTGCTGGGAGATGGGTTCAGGGGTACACACAGGCAGTATCGGGGGAGGGAAACCTGGCATTTTGCTCTCTAATTCCAGCCGGCCTGGAGGCCTGGAGCGCTAAGAAGGGCCTCACTGTTGCTCTCTGGATCAGCCAGGTATTGCTTACATAAAAAGCAAGTGAAAACAGCTGTAGGGATAATTAGCTTGATTCTCCATTACATGCCATGAGGGCCAATAACTAAAAAATGGAGTTTTGTTTGGGTTAGAGCTGCAGCCCCAACCAGGAGGAAGTTGTAAAAGTCAGGCGGAGAAAAGAAAGAGAGAGGGGGGGAAATGGAGAAATTGAGGGGAGAAGGAGCAAGCTCTTGAAACAATTGTTACAGAGGAGATACTCTCTTCCTGATGTGGACCACATTTTTAAGAGTTCTAAAAGGCTATGATTTTAGGACGATGGGATGGGAATGTGATCTGGAGCTTTCTTTACTAGTTTTAGTTCGCAGGATTCTGTGACTTCACATTAGTGCTTTCAAACTGACCTACTTTTAATTTAGCTTTTGGTGGACTACCTTGAGCACTTCTTGCAACTGACCTGCCTTTTGATTTTTCTGTTTTTTACCATTATCAAGCATATATAGTCACCACTCGTTTAAGGTTCTGCGGTTAACAAACAATAAACAACATGATAAGAGTAATGATTCTTCATTTCAAAGCACAGTCTAATTTGTGGTCACGTGCTAGGTATGCAATCATATATTATCAACAAAAAGATGGCTGTATAACAATTTAGACAAAACAAGGAAAGCGGTTCTGTCTGTAGTTGTTACTCCTCTTTATCCCTGTGTTTCACTTAACTACCTTCCTCTTCATACCACCAAATGACTTGTTTTATGTTTCTCTTCTTGGTAGAATGAGCTGAAGGGGGCTGAATCTTTGTACTGGTAATTGAATTTGGTGTGTTTCTATTTTTTTCTTTAGGAGTGATAGAACACCAACCACAGGGTAATTCCAAGTGAAAGAGCAGCACTCTAACATTGGTGGTCCCAAAACTCTGCAAGGATCCATTTAACAACCAGTTTATATAAGTAGCACTTAAAGACAAGAAGGGTTTCAGCCACTTCCAGCCAGACTCTACGATTTTATATCCACTCCTTAAGACAGACTAGTAGATACCAGCAGGGAACGTTTGTGACCAAACACTGGTCACAAAATGAAAGTTAAGTTATTGCAAGGACACAAGGCAGTGTAATTTTTTTCATTTATTTATTTTACCTGAACTAGACATCAGACATTGCAAATTTTGATTTCACCTCCAGACACAGGATAAACCAGTATTAATATGAGAAAGTGTTTGCATGTCTGATCCCACCATCAAGCAAGCCAAGAGTGGAGGGGTAGAGAGAAGGATGGGGGTTAGACAGGGAGAAGATAGGAATGGCTGATTGGAGTTTGAGATTTTGCCAGTTAAAATTATGAAGCACATTTATGTTTGCTATAAGTAAATATGATTTTTTTTCCTCCCAGTAAAACTACAAAAGTGAACTATTTAATCATTAAAGGGTATCTGGTCTTTTAGATGAGTGTCAGGTGTTAATGTTTCAGTTTATCAGTAGCTACTCTTTGAAGACTGGGGTCAGGGTTTGCATATTACAGTGCAGTTTATCACATTCCAACACTTATAGTTTTCATTCAGCCAGACTGTTACACATCAACATTTTCTCCTCCTCAATGTGTCTTCACCACTTTCTGGCCAACATCCTCTTTTCACCTCATACTCCTTTTGTGCAATGCTGCCTAAGGAAATATCTGGAAGTTCTTTGTATCACTCAAAGAGTGGAAGAATATCCAGTAATATAAAGCACACAAATAGTCAAAACAGCTGGTTTAATTTCACTTGTTTCTAATAACACAACTTCATACTACATCTACTTTTTCAATTTTTAGCTTTTCCAGCCAAAGAAGCAATGATCTAATATCATGGCAAGGCATCTGTGATCTGTATGTGCGTCTGTCTTTCCACAAGTCATAAAAATTGTGACTCCTCCTTGAGTATTGGTAAGATTTTAGTGGAATTTGCACTTAATGATCACCTAATGGGTTTTGAACCAAACAGTTCCAAAGCTTAAGTTCAAGGTCATAGTTGTATATACTATTAAAGGGTGATGATCATGCCCTTAATAGTCATGCTCATGAAGGGAGTCGTGCTCGTGGAGGGAGTAGTCCTAATGGTTGACTCCCACTATGGGGAAGTGTGATTGAGGCTTTCATATCACCATTCTGCTAACATCAGTAAAATGGTCAATGCGATGACATCCTGATGACTTCACAGATTCTCAGTGCTGTTTATAGCAATGGTTACTAACACCCACGTAGTCATCATACTCCTGAACTCAAACACTTCAGTTTGGTAGTTAACAAGACTAATTTGTACTGGATATGACTGTTTGAGAGTCCCCTTGTCTTCTCAATCATTTTTCATTCTCATTAATGGTGCAATATAGTCAACCAATGACAGGAAGAATTATAACTTTCTGTCAGTACTTCACACATTACAGTAACCTGTGATTTGTGATGGATCATGAACCAGATGAGCTGCTACATCATTGAAGTTCTGATTTTATCTTGAAAACCAGTAACAGAAACTGTGACAGCTGTTTCCTCACCAAGCTGAAAGTAAACTTTCCGCAGGCATACATGTAGATAGTTCTTTTGCTGCTTTAAGCAGTTGTTGTTGCACAAAAGTGTGGACAGTGACCCATTTGGCTAAAAGGCTTTAAGCACCCTGTCATAGCCATCCGAGCTCACTCAATTATCCAGCGTGTGGTTCTATCTGACATAATATGCTCTGTTTTATTACATTTGTAAAGCTGGAAATATCATGACCACAAAGGCAGCACTTCAAATAAGGAACATAAAATTTCATATGATTTTAACACTCTGTCAAAACATGCTGACATGTAAAATAATCATAGGTCAATAAGCATACACACATTTATGACCACACAGCAACACACTTCCTCATTAACAACATGAACACAGGCGTCACATGTGAGTTTGTGTAGTGAATGCATCTGTTGTCTGGAGGTAGCGAGGTGCTGACAGAGAAGAAAGAGGAGCAGTCTTCAAACACATCCACAGGCAGGTCGTGCTCTCCATTATGCCCTGCTGGGGGCCGTATTTGTTGATTCTTAGGCCTCCAAATCATTAATTTAAGTGAAGTCAGCAGCAAAGAAACTTGAGAATGGCCTCAAACACACATAGGCAAATTCACACACACACATACACACACACACGTACATGTACGCACATATATTTGGTAACACTTACATGCAAGAAGAGTTACGTGTACACACACACACACACACACACACACTACATTGCATAACAAATGATTTCACTTTAATTGCTGTTCCTGTTTATTTACTTCTGGATGTAATGGATGGCCCTTCTTTGCTGAGCAGCCAGTCAAAGCAAGGCAGAAAAAGTGTGAGTTGCCCAGCAAATCTGGATACAGTCCTTGTAATTTCAAATTTCTCTTTTAGGCATCACACACTAACCCAGGATGCAACAATTAAGTACCATTTATCATGTGCAACTCAAAAGTTTTGGGATCTTTACACATTATAAACAATATATTCTACCACTTTACCTGTGTGATTCTCTGGTCCTCATGCAAAGTTTGTCTTAAAAGTCCTTTCACTATGCCCTCCCTGAGTGACTGATGATAATGTCTTCAGTGATTGGTAGTTATTTTGGGGCCTGTTTGCTCAGCCAATGAGGCGCCCCCAGCGTACCAGACATACATCATTGTTTCACAGCCCTCAGGAAAGAAGTGAGTTGTTGCTGACTGCTGTGCCGTCTGAATAACAGACACATTCCAATAGGTTTTTTTTTCCTTTTTATTAATGAGCACTTGATGTCTGGGCTGCTGCCAAGTGCATTTAGAGAATTCTTAAGGAGCTCTGGAGACTCGCCAGACAGTTGCAGGAAGAAAATGGACAAGCTATAGCTTAGAAAACACAAAATGTCCACACTGGACTTTATTGTCTTGTTCTGTTTGCCAGGTAATGTAATTCTGTGATGTAACCTTTTTGGGGATGACTGTGGAAATTTAAAAGAAAAAAAATCCTAACCTCATTGGTTAGAATCTCTGTATGGCATGTAGATTTTTGCATTGTTTTTATTCTTTGTTTGAAATATTTTACTCACTTGATTCTCAATGTTTCTTTCCACAGCTGCTTGTGAAACCAGATACCAAGAGGATAAATAGCTTCAGCTACAAGAATACAGATATGCTAGCCCATATATCCCCATTATCATGACCACCACACATGCTTATAAGCAGATGTAAATGGACACTACAGCACCCACCATTTCAGTGAAGTTCAAGCTCAGCGTTCAGATGGGCAGAAATTTTTCATCCTAACAACTGACATATTCAGTGGCCCTGAGAGGAACTGGGACCACTGTGGGTAAATGCCCCTCATCAGAGCATCTGCTATCAGTGTGGAGTTTCAAGGTATTGGCAAGTGATCCACTGCCTTTATTTCTCCAGCCTTTTTCAACTGGAAGCTCGATTAATTTTACAGTACTGGGGTGCTACAGAGTCATGGCTTCTCATCAACCATCCCCAAACAACTGTTGACTACGAGTGTGGCTAAGCTGATCCAGTAGAATTGGCAGTAAACTTATGCCAACTCTAGACTCTTTTATGGTAGCATGAAAGTGTTTCACTTTAAATATCAAACTTATGTAAATATGACAACTTGGACCTCATAACCCATAATCCACAGAGACCTTCTGAATGTGTTGTGCCAAAGGACATCCACTGAGACAAATTACTGAAATGACACTGCAACTTATTATTTGTGAAACCACCCAAGTTACTTATTTGTCTATCTTCCATGTCGTACTGAGGGATCACCGAGAACAGTTTGATGATTAGCTTCCACCTTCTCAAAAAATAGGATTCTTAAATTAACATTGGAGGGAAACACAGCTGGCCTCAAATGAGTCAGCTTATTGTAAGAACAGTCTATACATTTCTCCTTGTGTTCTTTTTGCCTCCCATGCATTGTTTAATGAACCATTTTCATGTTCTGTTTGATTTTCTGCAACTGAAGTTATCTGAGTGCCACTCTCATTCTTTTTTTTTTAAATATAACAGCTACGTGTGACTTATTCTCATTCTAATGAGTGATGTATTATTTCATTGTCTATTGCTCTGTGAATCTGAGTGGCTAATTTGATTATAATGAAGTGTCCTGCATCTTGAAACACTGCATTAATGCTTTTTTCACTGTACTGGAGGTAGACCTGATGTTATGATAAGTACAATTGCAGTTTAATTTAGCAGCATAGTAGTGTTTCCATTTGGTCGTTACCTAATATGTACAGTTTTTGTACTGTGTGTGTGTGTGTGTGTGTGTGTGTGTGTGTGTGTGATTTGTGCTGCTCTCTTGGTTGCGATGACTGTAAAGTTTGGGGTTCACAGTATTCACCCTTGACTTCTTCCACAGTGTTTGCAGTGGTCAACTTGTTTGTGTTATTTGAATAAAACATTGTTTTCACAAGAGCTGCAACATTTGCTTTATCAGAAAGACAATAATGTGAACATTAACGCTGGCAGTGTTATTGGTAAATTTGAGTGCAAGAATGAGTATTTTCACAAGTTTAAAGTTTCACCACCACTAATGGCAACTACAACAATAGCCTCTTGCACTACTCGAGAAAGAATTTTTTTCCCAGTTTTCATGGTCTACCAATTCTCCCTCTCCTTCTCCCTCATAAACTCAGCCAGATGTTGCCCACTTTTCTTCCTAGGGGGACTTGGGGGGGATGGAGGAGGGAGGGGAAGAGAGGCATGGTGGTGGGGGGGTCAGAAATGTGGCTGAGCATGTTTTAAGTGTGCTCTGCCACAGTCACAGACCTTCCAGCACCCACCATGGTACCATTAGTGAGCAACACAACTCCAGGACTCAGTTTTGACACAAGTATGAAGACACAAAGGAGTCTCAGTCCTGTTGAAGTCCTACACACTTTGTGAAAAAGCTAACATCTCTGTGGGCAAATGTAAGATATGTTCAAAAGCATTTTAATGGTGATATTAAAAATTCTTTCCATTACACACAAATTGTCGTGCAAGTTGTCCATTAATACAATTTCTTAAGCCTTTATCCAACCAGAGTCATAGCTGAAGCCTGGCATGGTGAACACTAAGGACAGGAAGCCAGTCTATCACAGGGGCAAATACCAACCAGAAAGTACGGACAGTTCAAACCCACAACCCTCATCTAAGAGGCAACAGTGATCATCATTGCACCACCCTGTCAAAAAAATTGAAAGTACAGCTTTGTGTCCCTTTATACTGAAGAACTCATTGAAAACAAAATGCAGCTCACACTTGGCCCTTATCCAGGTGCTGTAAGTCACAAAGGAAGGTTAGCTGGGAGCCAACTTAGGCATCTTCCATCACATATTGTCAAGGAAAGGTAGCAGACCTCCAAGATTGATAGCACTTGATTAAGGCAACAAGATCAGTATAATCATCTCCTCCCTCTATCAGCTAAAGCAAGTCTTTATTTTGGCCTTCAGCCAGATATACAGGTGACTGTCTCCTTCCATTAATTTTAGCCCTTTTCCCCCTCATTTCTTTCACCGACTGTTATTCTATCTCTTGTTTCCTCAATACAAATGAAATGCTGTCCTGCGCAACTGAAAATAACACGGCTTTCACCCTTGAATGCCTTCAGTGTGTACAGACAGGAATCTACAATGAGACGCATAACACGATTAAACACTTTGCCCTCTGACTCTACATCGAGCTCACTGAGAAATATTGCACTACGAGCCGGCAGATCCCCGCAGCATGTTTTGAGATAATGTACCATAAAATAATAATTATGCCTGCGAGCCATTTATAATGACTGTAATGCTCGCAGGCTCTCAGGTGATGAGAGCAGCCTGTATAAGCACATGATATGGACCTGCTAGTCTTGATTTTACTGAGTGGTAACCCGATCTGCTGCCAGTGAAAATCCAAACTCTGCTCTGGTATGGATAGGGTAATAGCCTCGGGTGCTTTATAAGTTTGTTTAAGGTAATAGAGACGCTTGTTTTGTAACTGCCTGTTCCGCCCTTCTGTCGCTTTTATTTTTTTTTCCCTTTCTTGCTTCTTCTCCCTCTCCACATTTCCAACTCCGCCGAAATTCCTCGGTTGTTGAAAGTTTGCGACTGGAAGAAGAAAAGAGGGATTCGAGGAGAAATGCGAGGCGCATGCGCCACGGCGAAGGTTTTTGCTCCGCGCATCCGCGCGGCAACGCGCTAGTTTGTGAGGGGAGGCGACCGGAGCAGGTGAGAGAGAGCGAAGCGAAAGGAGGGAGGGATAGCTTTCTGCACTTCAACACACACACACACACACACACACAGAGAGAAAGAGAGGCGGTGTGAGAGGACGACGCGCTCGGAGCTTCAGAAAAGCCGCTGTTGTTCACACGCGGAGCTCTTTTCCTCCCCTTGGCACCGCGCGCACTCGCCAAGCCGCACTGTTTGGAGATAGTCCGCGCGCAAAGTTTTTGGAGCATAAAGTCTGGAGCCGATCAGCTAATGTTTTTATTTATTTATTTTTGTGTGTGAGGCGGGTGATTGACTTTTTTTTTTATTTTTTTGCGTGTGAAGACTTTTAACTCGAGCTGGGGAATTGTCAAAGCCGTTTTTGCACAGAATGGAAGCTAAATTGACAAGTCGTTTGTGGCGAGGATCACCGTGTGGATCTTTCCGCAGGTAAAACGCGCTATGTCCCGAGCGTGTGATCGGCTGGATTTTAATGGCCTTAACATTTTTTTCCACATTTTTCTTTTTGATATAGTTTAGCCTGATCCTAGAGTCAGGTATTCACTTGGATAGACAGTTTCACGCCGCTTTTAATTAGAAGCGAGTCAAGAAAAGTAGGCTCCATCCGAGGTGTCCGCCGGTGTCTCTTTGGGTTGCCGTAGGCGGTTTTTTTTTTTATTTCTTAATAGGTGCCGCAAAAAGTCACAAACTGAATCGCTAAAGGAGAGGACTGGCCCCCCACACACACTCTCATTAGATACTTCATTCATCCCGCTGCTTTCTACCAGACCTTTAAGCTGTGAGGCGCACGGAGCGCTTGGACTGATTTTTGAAGCGTGCGCCAAACACCAAACCAGAACTCACAGCTTCACATCTGAGTTACGCTCTGCTCATCCCAACCGAGCGTTTTTCAGGAGATCCAGCGGGGGGGGAAAAAAAAACGACGATACTTGCCTTCAGTGCAGCGGAAAAGGAAATCTTAAATCCACCTGGCCTGCACTGGGATTACTGGTTTGATACCGTCTGCAGAGAGTGGATTACAACTTCTAACGGGCTGTGCTCCCCGGTGAGTAGCCTATGCGTCTCCTGCTTCACTCAGTTTTCCATCCAGCCGCAGTTTATCGTAAAGAGTGGAAAATGTGTGTTTCCGGGGGATGTTTTTTTTATTTTATTTTTTTAACTTACACGGGGTCTGGATGTGGACAAAAGTTCTTGACAGATGTGACGCGTGAAATGTGCCCCCCCCCCCCCAAATCCCACTGATTGACACCCGTGTGTCAGCGTCCCACTGACCAGATAATACATTTAAAAGTCAATCATATAACTTACTAGAAACGCCTTTAATTTCAGCACAAGCGTCTGCTTTTCAACAAACAAGTTCATTGTTAACAGGCGATGTAGTCTCTGCTGCTCTGCTCTTCAACTCCTTGTACCTGGCTCCCTCTCCTGGTTTTTTGTAAACATCAGGACAGGCAGGACTAGACACTCATCATCTTGGGCTGTTAAATCCAGACAGTATTTCAGTCATTAGTCTGGGATAAATGAATACATTTTTTAAAAAAAATATTCCTCACCACCCCACGCATCCATATGTTAAAAAAACTCATTTTATTCATTGTCAACACACATACCATCCATCAGCTTTAAGATGCAGGTCACGCTGTCTTAAACCAACCCAGTTACTGACAGTGATATCACAATATTTGTTGCTAAAACATTTAAATTATCATTATGTGGCTTAATAATACTTTAGTTTGACTAAGAGCTCCAGCAACAGAAGGCCAAAACAAAAGAGAGGCTATTTAGGCCGCGCTTCTCGATTTTAGTGTGAAATGGCCCTTTAAATTAGCCTCCGAAATTAACCATGAGTGCAGCAGTGTTTGATCATCCAGCCGACGCTGAAATGTGTTGAGTTACTCTGATGCCGCCTTCACGGCAGCCATCAGTCCACCCGGCCGGGTCCTACGCACGCTTCGCTCGGGTCAAATCGTTTCCCAGGGTCACTGAGCGCAGGATTTACGCAGCTTACGCAGTCGTTGTAAAAATCCATATCTGTCGTAGTAAAGTTGGAGAAAAAACTGAGAAAACTTTGTTCTTGAAACACCTTTGGTCTGACAGGGTGAAACCTAGTTTTGAATGGTCAGATCAAAGCGCGCACCTACGGCTCCGTGACGGTTCATTTGCACTTTAAAACACAGAATCGAGCCTGTACTGTTCGCTTACTTTATGTGACGGATTGTTTGGCCAGAAATTTGCTATCCAAACTGCTGGGCTTGATTACTAATAAATGAAATATATATATATATATATATATATATATATATATATATATATATCCCTATT
>VUQH01086455.1:0-11082 GCA_015106775.1 Etroplus canarensis | reverse complement strand
AGTCCTTCATCTCGTGGATGAAAACCGTCCTTTGTGATGTTGGAGCATCTATACCATCTAATCCTTTGAACATTACTAATCAGTCTGTATTGCATGCTGTGTATTTTTAGTGTTTGCAGAAAATAGGAAGATGCTGCTGCCTTCAGTGTCTAAAGTACTCTGTAACAGCTTGGCTCTTCATATAGACAGCCCGACACAATCTGGGAGTCTCATATACATCACATCAGATGCCACTTTTTCAGGCAGCTCTCCAAAGATGGCAAGCTGTTGAATGGCCGCAGACCAATATAAATAGTCTATCGTGTGTGAGCCAAGAGACTCCAAGAAATTCCGGCTCGGTTAACAATGATTTGACACAGTGAACATCTGATTAGATAAACATATTATGGTATGAATTCTGCATTCCAGTCACACAAATCTTTGTGCTCCTCAAGATCACTTTGTTCAGCAGTCAGAATCAACCTGACTGTTCCAGCCGGGCACAATGAAATACCCAATGAACAAAATTTATAGATGTTTTGCCTGTTTTCGATACACATCCAGTTAGGGCCTTATATTTTTGAACACTGACAACGTTTGGTGTTTACCAAAACATGTTAAAGTTACTGCCCTTCACACATGTGAATGAGAGGGAGGCAGGTGGAACGGTGAAGATGCAAGGAGTAGAGGTAGTGAAGCTTTTTTTTTGTGTCAGATGGCTCATGGTTGAGCTGCTGTGACAGAGATGGCTGCTCGCCACAGGTTATTTTCAGCCAGTCTTGTGGCCACGTTCATCTTCATCCATGCCCACTCTTCTACATCAGTTTGCTAGCATTTTGCTGGCCTCCCTCTGGCTCGTTTGCCTGATGTTATGCCCTGAATGATGTTTTTTTTTTCAAGGCTGTTGTGTCTAATTTTGTGGCCAAAGTACTGTAGTTTACTCTTCTTCATCTGGTCTAGTAATATCCGTTCAGTTCTAAGTTGTTCCAGAACCCGTTCGTTACTCCTGTGTTCTCTCCATGATACTCTCAAAAGTCGCTGGTATGTCCACAATTCAAAGGCTTCAATCTTCTTCACGGCTTTTTTAGAGAAGTACCAGGACTCACAGCTGTATGAAGCTATAGCAACAGCAGACGCTTTGGCTATACTTTTTTTTTTACTTTTTCAGATTGTTGTCATGTTCTGTACTGCGTTTTGAGCGATGGTTAAGTCTTCTGTTAATTTCTTGCATGCAATTTCCTTCGCTGTTGATGATGGAGTCCAGGTACACAAAGTCCTTCACCTCCTCCAGCTCTTCCTCATTGAGCATGAATGTGCTGAAGCCTGTTCTCTTCTTATGTAGCACTATGATCGTGGTCTTCTTGGCATTCAAAAGAAGTCCTTTTTTCTTTTCTCTTTCATTGTATAAGAGTGAGTAAGTTTAGTAGATCTTTGCTTTCACATAGTAGTGTTGTATGGGCTTGCATATCTGAAGTTGTTTGTTCTTCTTCCTCCAATGTTATTACCAGCCTTGATGTTATCTGTGGCCTCTCTCATGATGTTTTTGGTGTAGATGTTGAATAGTGTAGGTCACACTATGCAGCCTTGCCTAACTCCTCTCTCAACAGAAAACCATTCTGAAGTTCTGAAGTTTGTCCTCACTGCTGCCTCTTGCTCTTTGTATAAACTCTCCAGCAGTTCTATTATGCGCATTGGGAAGCCCATCTTTTATATATCTTGCCATAGTAACTGGTGGTTGACACAATCAAAAGCCTTGGAATCTTCAAGGAAACACATATAGTGGAGTGTTATATTTTCTGTGTTTCTCCATGTTGAGTCTGATGTTAATGATTTGTTCTCTGGTGCCTTTCCCTTTAACAAAGTCAGACTGTTCTTCAGGGATTTCTGCTGTATATTAATGCTGCATCCTGGAAACAATAAGACTTTTAAATCACATGAGCCAATATTTTATTCACAACAGAACATAAATAATATAACAAATGTTTAAACTGAGAAATATTACAATTTTATGCACAAAATGAGCTCATTTCAAATTTGATGCTTGCTACAGGTTTCAAAATAATTGGGACAGGGGCATGTTTACCATGGTGTAGCATCTCCTCTTCTTTTCAAAACACTTTAAAGATGTCTGGGCATCGAGGTTATGAGTTTCTAGAGTTTTGGTGTTGGAATTCAGTCCCATTCTTGCCTGATATAGGTTTCCAGCTGCTGAAGTTTGTGGTCATCTGTATTTTTCGTTTAATGATGCACCAAATGTTCTCTATAGGTGAAAGATCTGGACTGCAGGCAGGCCAATTCAGGACTCTTCTCCAATGAAGCCATGCTGTTGTAACGGCTGCAGTATGTGGTTTTGCATTGTCCTGCTGAAATACACAAGGCCTTCCCTGAAATAGACGTCGTCTGAAGGGGAGCATATGTTGCTCTAAAACCTTTATATACCTTTCAGCATTCATAGTTCCTTCAAAAACAGGCAAGCTGCCCATATCATATGCACTTATGCACCCCCATACCATCAGAGAAGCTGGTTTTTGAAATGAACGCTGATAACACGCTGGAAGGTCTCCCTCCTCTTTAGCCCGGAGGATGCGGCGTCCGTGATTACCAATCGGAATGTCAAATTTGGACTCGTCTGAATATAGAACACTTTCCCTCTTTGAAAGAGTTAATTTCAAATAAGTCTTGGCCCACAGGACACGACAGCACTTCTGGACCATGTTCAAATATGGCTTCCTTTTTGCATGATAGAGCTTTAGTTGGCATCTGCAGATGGCACGGTGGACTGTGTTAACCGACAGTGGTTTCTGGAAGTATTCATCAGAATCAGAATACTTTATTAATCCCCAGGGGGAAATTACTTAATTCCTGGGCCCATTTAGTAATGTCAGTGACACAGTTATGCTGATGAGTGATGCAGTGTCGTCTGAGGGCCCGAAGACCACAGGCATCCAGTAAAGATCTTAGGCCTTGTCCCTTATGCACAGAGACATCTCCAGTTACGCACTGTAGATGATGAGATTGAGATGATGATTGAAGAACATTGTTTTTGAAGTATTCCACAATCTTTTTATGCACTCTTTCACAGATTTGAGAGACTTTGCCCATCTTTTCTTCTGAGATTCTGCCTCTCTAAGACATCCCTTTTATAGCTAATCATGTTACAAGCCTGATATCAATTAACTTAATTACTTGCTTGTGTCAGGAACACAGGTGAGAGTGCAGAGAGGACCCAACACAGGACTCAGAGGCAGACTGATTACTCAGAAAGCTTTATTTAGCCACACACACTTAATGAAGTACAAGGTCCAAAATAATAGTTCAGGCTCGAGGAACAGAAACTCTCACACTGAAGGCTTGGGAGGGAGACATCAGGAAACATCTATGATGCAACTCCGAGCAGACAGAGACGGGAATAAATATGCACAGACGAATGGCTAACAAGAGACAGGAGGGTGAGGAGCACAGGTGACGACAGTCAGGGGCAGGAAGCAAATTCGAACACAATACACCAGACTGGACAGGTTTCAGAGTAAAACAGGAACAAGGATGGGACTGCAAAACACAACAGTGACTTGACAAGGACAAGAACACAGACAGGACAGGAGTCTCCACAGAAAAGAAAGTTAAATGTATGTCTAATATGCAGCATCTGGGGTTTTGTAATAATACAACAATGATGAGGAGACACCTAAGGACAAAGCATCCTGACCAGGCACATGCAGAGGAGGATGCTAAGGGGGCTGGAACACCTGCCCGTTTTACTCCATGACCCCAAAGTGCCCTTTGGTCAAGCTTCATAAGAACATGTATTATTATTTTTTATTAAAATCACTGAATTGTTTCACTGAATTTCAGTTCAGAAGGTAAAACACCAGTGATGTTTCAGAACAGTTGGTGACGTAATGGACTGTGATATGGAACAGTCATGTGACATCTGATACAGACCTCAGAACAATGTTTCCAATCAAAAGTGCCACACAGATTTGGTACGTATTGAAACTATATTTCCATGTTGCCATCAGTCCTAAACTGAAAATCAAAACTCAAAATGAAATATCATTAAAACTAATTAAAAGTCACAGTAACAAAGAGTTGGAGGAGGTAGCTGGGGAGAGGAAAGTCTGGGCTTCTCTTCTCGAACTGCTGCCCCCGCGACCCGGACCCCCGGAAAAGCGGTAGACGACGAGACGAGACGAAACGAGTAACAAACAGAGAGAAAAGAAGGCATCAGAACTCCCAGCAGATGATTTAAATGAAAATATGAAGTAAGCAGACTGAATATGAAGCTTCTCTGAGCACAAGTGAGAAAATGGTCATTTTATTTTGAAGGCTGAACCTCCATCTGCTACACACAATTGCTTATCTGTTCATATAAATAGGATAATTCGACTGTTCAGATTAAAAATACAGTCTGAGGCCAACAGCAGCACAATAAACAGTTACACAGAATAGTAATACACACACATTAGAAAGACTAAATGCTGCTGATCAGCAGACCTGAGCAAACGAGATGAGACACAGAATCATAAAGATCTGATAGATAACCCATCTGGGCAACAAGAATTTAAAATGGATCCTAAACTTCACAGGAAGTCAGTCATGATTTAAGAATAGGGGGTATGATCATGCTTCCATCTGGCAGCAGAATTCTGAACCAACTGCAAATGTTCCATTAGTGTTCTGCTCAGTCCAACATGTAATAAACTACAGTCATCCAGTCTGACTGTAATCAAAGCATGACTGACTTTCACAAAGAAAAAGTTAAACTTAAGCTAAAAGTCTTCATTGAAAAAGAGGATGTAACAAGTGATATGATCTGCGGGTCAAATTTAAGAAAAGAATCCAAAATAACAGAGATTCTTTACCTTAGGTTTAAAGTATGATGTCAGGGATCCAAAGTGTGAAGGAGTGATGGGAGTGTAGATGAATCAAAGCTAAACAACAGTTTCAGGAGCAGATAGAGGATTTGGTGTCTGGTTTAAGAGGCAGGTATATCTGGGTATCATCGGCATAGAAACAGTAAGATATGACGGTTTTTTTAAATATAGACCTGAGCAGCAGCATATGCAGTGAAAACAGAACTGACCCAAGATGGAACCTTGGGGTACGCCACATGTCATAAAGGCTGCGTCAGATGAATTATCAGCCATGCTGACCGAAAAGGACCTGAATGACCTCGGGGCAGTGCCACAGTTACCAAGATGTAAGGTCAGAACCTCACGGTCCATTAAATGCAGCAGGACAGAATGTCCTCTTCTGTCCTTCTACTTACTCTAAGCCTATATCCTCCCACACCAGTTGTCATCCAGATACCATTCCCACACCAAATCAGCCGGCTTGATTGTGCACACAGTTTTTACAAATACACTACTCACAAAAAGTTAGGGATATTTGACTTTCAGGTGAAATTTCAGGATGCACCTAAAATGCACTCTAACCTTTCCAGGTGACCTTAGTTTGACCTTCTCTACACTTTTGAATGCACGTGTCCAACTGTTCAGTGTTTCAGTACTTCTTGCATAACTTGCTGTTCTCTAACGAGGTGCTTAACAGCAAAATTCACAACTGCTGTCTGATCCATGAATCAACCAATAAATGTTCTGCTTCAGTTAGAGTTGGTATTTAAACAGTCCTTTTCGTCACGCTGTTCACATTCTGACATCATGAGACCAAGACGACACCTAACAACTGGTCAACAGCACCTCGCCACTGCGAGGCTTCAAACAGGAAGTTGTCAGAGGAAGTGTCCACTGAACTTAGCGTGTCACAGAGTGTCATCAGCAGGTTGAACAGTGAGACTGGAAGAGTCACAGAAGTCAAGCTGGAACTGATGGTCAAGGTCACATGACAAATTATTGACACAATGGCATTTTTGTTGTGGTATACCCACCACTGTTGTTGGCTTTTGTGTCAATAAATTGTTTAGATGATGAAATCACCTTTGCATGCTTCTATTTAAATGTCCTACTGTCATGATATAATATCACTGTAGCATGAACTTTTTTACATTTTCCATAAATTTCACCCAAAAGAGAAAATCCCCAACTTTGTGTGAGAAGTGTATTTTACTGTTTCTGAATTATTTAAGGATTTGTCACAAACAGAAAAATACCATTCATTTTCAGTGGGCGAAAGATCCTCTCACTCTGCCACCCCAGCACTCTGTGACCCCCTCAGTGCAGCTGCTCTGTTATGGAGACCCATGCCATGAAGCTCCTGGTGCTCAGTTTCTGTGCTGATGTTAATGCCAGAGGAGGTTTGGAACGCTGCAGTTTTTGAGTCAGCAGAGTGTTGGACACTTTTCCACACTCTGCTTCTCAGCTGTCGGTGACCCCGTTCTGTAACTTTACGTGGTCTGACACTTGGTGGCTGAGTTGCTGTGGTTCCTAAATGTTTCCACTTTGCAATAATCCCACTTCCAGCTGATGGTGGAATATCTAGGAGGGAAGAAATGTCACCCTAATCGTGTGTTTGGGAGACAAACAAAAGGCTCTTTTTTGAAACTCAGTAGTTTTTGATGCATGACAGTTAGAACGTAGCCTGATTGCCAAGACTTGAAAGAAAAGTCTAAAAAGAAAAATGACACAGCTTAGGGTTAGGGTCATCCCTGAGGATGCCTAGCAAAGAATGTTAGGTGACATATTTTTGCATTTTTAGTTGACTGTGACTGTCTAAGAGATTAGTAAGTGTTGTAGCCCAGCTGTGTAGTTTAGATGGTGTTTGCACAAGTAATCTCAGTGAGACAAAAGCTCAGGCTGCAGATGTCTCTAAACTCACAGTTTAGCTCAGTTTTTTTCCACTCCTGGATCTATGTGATGTCATAGAGAGAGGATATCCTTACATGGTCACCCGAAACCTTCTGTTTGTGAGGGGCAGCCAATCAGCTGTGGCCTAATACTTTTGTCTAGATGGTGTATTCAAGCAAGGTCCTCATGGAGCTGGAATCTGCCTGATTTTGGGACAAGAGGCAGCTGATTGACTGAACTTTCAAAATAAAATGGACGGGACTGTCTGACTCTAAAATGGCATACCTGGGCGAGCCTGTGTGTGGGAAACACCGCTCAGCCAGGAGCAAAATGTCCTGCGCGTGGAGCTTTTCCACATCCTGTACGATATTTGCTTCTCCCACTGTCAGGATAAAAGAACAAGACACACACACGCAGATAAACGCACACACACATTCCAACTGTTCGTCATTCACTCACCATAGTCTTATCCCCAAAGGCCCTCTGTCTTAAACCAAAACACACACACACACACACACTCAGTCACACAGCTACAGTACACTGCTGCTATGTGCGCAGACAGAACTTGTAACAATCTGGATTGTGATAATCTATGATAATCATCCACCACATGCCACCTAAAAACGCACATGGGTGGCATTCAACACCCACACTGGCACGTTGCTTCGGCGTATCTCGTCTCCCTCTGCCGCTCCCCCCAATGTCACTACCTCCAGCGTCAATGTCACCACGCCGCTCCTTTTTTCTCACGCGGCGAAGGCGGAAAAAGCGGCGAATCTCCAACAAATTTATGTTTGGCATTAGTGTAATTGAATCCCACTCGTATATCAGAGGGAGAAAGGTGCGAGGTGCGGGGGATATAAATGCAGGTAGGGATCCATGAAAACACAGATCTGTCCCTCCCCTTCCCCTCGCCTCCTGAACAATGTCTCCCATCTCTTTTTTTATTCTCTCCCTCTGTCCCCTCCTTTAGCGAGATGGATGATAAATTCCCAGCTACAGAGCCAGCAACAGCTGTTGGCAGACAGGCCTGATATGAGAATAGCAGCATAGGATGAGCAGGCATTAAAAATTAATATGCTATTTAGCCTAGGTGTATTTTAGGTATTTGACATTTTCATGTCCGGGACAGAGTAAATTTATTCATAGTACAGAATAAAAAAATAAAAAAAATTTAAAAAAGAGGAATGGGTGCAGGCGGCAGGCTGAGGGAGGGGGTGCAGGAACACTAAGTGAAGGCCATTTTGGTTTTATGGTCACCCTGTTTCACTTTGCCTCCCACCACGGTGATCAGTGTGTGTGTGTGTGTGTGTGTGTGCAGCCTCGACACATTATACTGTGAAGCTCACACACACACACACACACACACACACACACACACACACACACACACACACACACTCCTGTCACTCAGAGAGTGATCTTTCAGTTACTTCTCTCTTTAGAAACATCTTATCAGACCAGATAGTTCAGATTAATGATCAGCCAGAGTACAAAGACACACAGACAGGATCATTTACTTTTAAATCAGGCACTATTCAAAAACACATTCTTTTTTGCCTGTCCTTTTCTGTCATATCTAATCCTTATTACAGAACAGCACCTTTTCAAACCTGATTACAATTACTTACTATCTAAAGTAGTTCATGTTAAATGCTGTCATTCTTACAATGTGGGCTTTAGTAAAACTTTGAAATAGGTCAAATGATTCCACTGGCGCTGCTAATGAATCTGGATGCTCAACACCAGGTGATAATTCCTGGCTGGTTCTGATGAAAATGCAGTCTAGTTCTAAATATTTTATTTTACTTTATAACATGGCGTCACACAAAATTTCTTGAGTCTGAGTTCTAAGCCACACTTCTCTGTGGGGGGTTTGCATTCTTTATCTTATTGTCTACTGTATTTTTTTATTTACCATGTTGGTCTATGTTATGATACAATCCTGATAATCTCACAGTAGGTTGTTGAGCCAACAGAGCCCCATGTAATCTGGGGGAAGGGAGGGAACGTGTAGTGGCACCATGTGGCATAATCATTTCCTCCGACTCTATAGGCTTCTGTGTTCCTGGGGTTCACCCGTCTGCCTATAACACATGTGTACATACATGTTGCATATATGCATACAAGGAAACATGATGCACAAACATACAGTAAATTTACTTATATACAAACACAGGTGGCTGTGCACTTTATGCATAAATCTGGTTGCAAGAAGAAATTTTGCTACTGTATTGTAGTATGTACAGATATTTTTCCACTACTACAATTACTACTACTGACATTTGCCAAGACCAGCCAACTGAGGTAAGGAAATAATCACATAACCACATCCTGTGTAGTCTATTCAGCCAGCAAAATCAGACAGCACAGGTCCCCAATAAGCCGTTTCAGTTATAGTTGTTCTAGGTGAGTTAGTACCGGTCAACAGTGCCCTCTTCTGGCTAATATTTTGTATTACAGTACGATCAAACTCATTTCTGTCTATATAAGCTAAAAAAAAAATAGGCTGGATGGATGGATGGATGGATGGATGGAAACAAGGGTCAAAATAATTATAATAGAGATAATGTGAGACATGTCACAACCATGTATTTTGATACACATTGAAAGATAAGCCTGGTCTAGGCCTTCTTTTGAAATGTATACCTTAAATGGTCTCACAGTGAAAGCAGTGACATTGAGTGGACAATGCATGTCAGCATCAAAATCAGAATCAGAATACATTTTTAATCCCGATCCCAGGGGATTAATAAATTGTCAAGGGTATCTTAAGATAACAAGTTTGTTTACAGGGTTTAGACCAATTCATCTAAAGGTCAGAAGCTCAATTTAACAGCCCCTTTAGCTTTTGTTTGAATAATCGATACAGAAACACAGGGTTTAAAGTCCACTTCCTATATCTTTTGTAGGTTTCCATTTGGTTTCAACAGTGTCAATTGAAACACTAGATTATTTTTGCCCCTACGGAATCCTATTATTGCTAATACTGCAGCATGCATACAGTCATGTGAACAAGAAAGTTTTCACAGCACTCTGTGCAATTCTGTGAAAAATTAAGTTCACCATCGCGCTCCTTTTTTCTCTTTTCTTTCCCTCACCCTACCAAAAGGTTGAGGCAGATAGCTGTGCCTCCCTGAGCCTGGTTCTTCTGGCATAGACCTCTTCCTTGTAAAAGGGAGTTCTTCCTTCCAACTTTCACCAAGTGCTTGGTCATATGGGGTTGCCTGATTGTTGGTTCTCTCTAATATTGTAGGGTCTTTACCTTACAGTATAATGTGTTGATGTGACTTTTGTTGTGAATTGGAGCTATGTACATAAATTAAAGTGAATTGAACTAAACCCTTCACTGCTACCATAGGAATTAAGATGGTAAGTAGCAGCCAGGCCTTTATAAACCTTTATAAAAGCAGGAGTTTTGGCAGTTTTCTGGTGTGTGTTAACAGAATGCCATAATCCTTCCAGAAGTGGACACCCCACCCAGGAAATGGTCAGATCGTCCAATGCTCAGAGAAATTGCAAACAACCCAAGAGCTAAATCTCAGACTGTACAGGCCTCCGTTAGCATGTTAAATGTTAACGTTCATGAGAGTACAGTTAGAAAAAGAATGAAATGCCCACAAACCTCAGTGAACTGAAGCAACACTGAAAAGGAAAGTGGGGAACAATTCTTCCACAGTTATACGAGAGATTAATAAAGTCATACATTAAACAAGTATTTCAAGTTAATGTTACTAAAGGCAGTTCTAGAAGCTACTGAATCATGAGGTGTGCTTAGTTTTTCACAGGACTACACAGAGTGCTGCGAAAACTTTCTTTTTCACATCAACATATGAGTAATATTTTTTGTGTGACCACCAATGAGCCTCTTAAAGGTAAATTTGTTTCCTTTAATGGAAAGGTGCAAGTAAAACAGTAAAGGTTCTAACAAGGTGCTCCAAGATGCCTTATGGTGAGTAGGAAGGAGTAGAAAGTTGAGGACAACCCTCTTAAATGCATAATGTGATATTAATGTGGTACTGACCTTTAACTGTAAAAGAAATTCAAAAGTATATTGAGTGATGTAAGAAAACGGAGTGAAATACTGTTAATTCTATAATGTCATCTCCTTTACAAACACAGCTCTATTAAAGGACACTCAGTGCACACAGACCACATGTGTGCATAATTCCCACTCAGTGATTGAATCATGCTTGCTGATAGACAGTCAGCCTTTTCTACTGTGGCCTTAGCTTGACCCCACTCACTCCAGCCTTTGACCCAGCTATACAAACTGAATATCAGTGAGTGATATCACACTGATTTTCCCAAGACCCCAGAGATGCATACCTCCATAGTTCTTATAAAACAAAATGTGACC
>VUQH01086454.1:0-23556 GCA_015106775.1 Etroplus canarensis | reverse complement strand
ACCTACACCATAGTAGAACAGTTTGAATCCACCTCCGATGTTCCTGGCCTTGCTTCCCCTCCACCTGGTTTCTTGCACACACAATATATCTACCTTCCTTCTCTCCATCATATCAGCCAGCTCTCTCCCTTTACCAGTCATAGTCCCTACATTTAAAGTCCCTACTCTCACCTCCACCCTCCTACCTTTCCTTCTCTCTCTCTGCCTCCTAACACGCTTTCCCTCTCTCCCCCTCCTTGGTCTTCGGCTAACAGTAGCATAGTTTCCACCAGCACCCTGTTGGCTAATGGCACTGGAGGCGGTTGTTGTTAACCCGGGCTGCGACCGATCCAGTATGGAAGTCGTGTTATGAATCCGCATATTTGATTTGGCAAAGTTTTTACGCCGGATGCCCTTCCTGACACAACCCTCACCATTTACCCGGGCTTGGGACCGGCACTAGGACTAAACTGGCTTGTGGGCCCCTGTGGCTGGTTTCTTAAGGACCACCATATAGTCATGTTAAAAAGAAAGTTTTCACAAGACTCTATGTAGTCCTGTGACAAACTAACAACCTTACTGCTTCCATAGGAATTAACAGGGCAAATTACATCCAAGTGCTGCTAATCAAATGTACTTGATTAAATTGATCATTAGGAATTGTGATCATCTTTATAAAAGGTGATGTTTTGGCAGTTTGCTGGTCTGGAGCATTCAGGCTTGTGTTCCAGAGTGGACGTCCCAGCAAAGTCACCCCAAGGTTAGATCATGAAATCCTCAGAGAAATTTGAAAAAAAACAAAAAAACAAAAACCCACAAGCTACATTACAATTACAAATCTTTATTGTCACTGTGCAACAACAGTACAATGAAATTTGTTGCACTGTACCAAAAAAATCATCATGCACACACAATCACTCTTAATTAAAAAGAATAAGATAGATAGATAGATAGACTTTATTGATCCCAAGCTGGGAAATTACAGAAATAAATCTTTAAAAATTTTCATAAAATATCTAAATTCTCTAATTTAGGTGTCCCTGGTAGTGTAGTGGTTTGCGCGTTTGCCTTTGAAGCAAAAGGTCTCTGGTTCGATTCCAGGTGGGGACACAAGCCCCTCTCACGTCAGGAAGGGCATCTGGCATAAAATCTCTGCCAAATTACCAGTGCGGATTAATCTGCTGTGGCGACCCCTTGGTGGAGAATACAAGGGAGCAGCTGAAAGGTACATCTAAAATATCTAAAACTTTAGATCATCTAAAAATAGTATTTACGGTACAAATAAAATGTCTTTTTTTATCTCAGACTCTACAGGCCTCAATTAATATGTTAAATGTTAAAGTTCAAGACAGCACATTTAGAAAAAAGCTAAACAATTATTGCTTGTTTGGAAGAGTTTCCAGAAAAAAGCCTCTTCTCTTTAAACAGAATATGACTGAGGCTTGCAAAATTGCATGTGAACAAACCACAAGATTTCAGGAACAATGCCCTTGAATAAATGAGACCAAAGTGAAGATGTCTGGCTACCTTCGGAGCAGTGTTATTGTAGTTTTGTATTTTATAATTAGTTTTTTTAAATTTCATTTTGAGATTTTGTTTTGAATCAAGTTTAGTTTCAGGTAGTTTCCAGAATGGGTCTGCTCGTTTTAGTTTAGTTTTTATTGTTTGAAAATAATTAGTTTTAGTTTAGATTTCATTAGTTTCAGTGCTAGTTTTAGTTTTCTTAATTATTATAATATGGACTGTATTTGTCAGGGGAAGATTTAAGATGTTTAGATCAGAAATTACAATACAAACACAACACTTTGTGAAGGCTGATTTATTTAGTTTCCTGAGCCCACAATGTCGCTTCAGTTAGTTTGGATTTTTCCCAAAAGTTTTTATTTTTATTTCAGTTAACTGAAATTATTTTTCTCATGTAGTTTTAGTTTTTAGTTTAGTTTTAGTTAATGATAATAACCTTGCTTTGGCAAAAAACAAAGAGTATCAGCACAAACAGCTCATACCATGTTAAGCAAGGTGATAGAGGGGTGGTGATTTGGGCTTTTTTTGCAGCCACAGGACCTGGGCACTTTGTAATCACTGAGTCAGCCATAAACTCCTCTGTATACGGATTCTAGTGTCAGTTATGAGACCATCAGTCTTACAGCTTGAGTTTGGCCAAAATTAGGTTATCCTAAGCACACCAGCAAATCAAAAACAAAATAGCTGAAAAGAAAATAATCAAACTGGTGCAATGGCCCAGTCTAAGTCCAGAGTTCAGCCCATTTGAAATAAAGTGGCAGGACCTTAAGAGAGCTGTGCATAAATACATTTCTGCATACTTCAGTGATCTAAAGCAAGATTGTAAAGCAGCGTGGGCAAAACACCTCTGCAACAATGTGAGAGACTGTTAAAGTCATACAGAAAAGGATTACTTCAAGTTATTGGTGCTAAAAGTGGTTCTACAAGTTACAGAATCATGGAGTGTACTTAGTTTTTCACAGGACTACATAGAGTCCTGTAAAAACTTTCTTTTTCACTCCATGTGATTTAGTCTTTTTCACCCAAACATGCCACGAGAAATGGGTGGACCACGCAACATTTGTGTTTCTCATTTAAAAGTGTCTTTTTGCACTGAATTTGTTTTGTTTCAGCTAGATTTTTAAAAACTAAACCATCCTTCCATTTTCTTCCACTTATCCAATTCATTTAATAATTATATCATAATTAGTGTTAGTAGTATTTCTTTTACAGTTTTTCTCTTCCATCGATACACACTTAACCGTAAATGCTGCTAAAACTTTAAATAATACTCCTGCTGATAATAAAACTAATAACTGGCTGGTGTAGAAAGGTCCTTACTGGGTTAATTCAATGACATTAAAATATAATAACTTATACAAATTAAAAAAGGAAAATAAAGACAAAGTGCTAAAACATGTTGCATAAAAATATATATCACCATGCCTTACACAGTTATCTTCTTGAATAATGATAGGCTTATTTTACTATGTGTAGGGTGTTGATCTCTGCAATAAATCGGGATATGCCTTAAGGGAATTTCTTCAAATGTAGCGCAGACTTTCACTTGAAGTCTGACATCACCTGACTGGATTTTGGTGGCCAAAGGTCAAAGTGCATGTACTTCTGAAGACAAAGTTCAGACTATCACAGACTGTACTACTAAAGTTCTACCCCTGCTTTCCATCACCCCATCCTCCATCACTGTGTAATTTGGCTCTGGAGCTTTGATCTACGAGCATAGAGTCCAGTGGATTGGGTGATCGACAGTGTAGATAGCTGGCTGCCTGCTTCCCTGTTTAACAGCTAAAAATTCTTCCAGGAAAAAGAAGACATGGAAGGTTTCCTCTCCCACAGACAACAGAAACCTGGAGCTCTGAAAACAAGGACTGCTTTTCACCTTCTTCCCTTTTCCCCCCAGGACATAACCATCATAAACTCAGCCATGTTTAAACACTGTGAATCTGTTGTTAAAACAGTTATGTAATGTCATGTAGGCTAAATACATGAACGGGTGTTGATGTGGTGGTAAGCACTGGTGGCTCACAATAAAGAGGTCATAGGTTTGACTCCACTGGCCAGCTGGGGCTTCTGTCTGTGGTTTTGCATGTTCTCTCTGGACCTGCATGGGTTCTCTCCAGGTGCTCTGGCTTCCTCTCACAGTCCATAGACATGCTTGATAGGTTCACTGGTGATTCTAAATTGGCTTTAAGGTGTGAATGTGAGTGTGAGTGGTTGTCTGTCTCTCTGTGCTAGCCCTGTGACAGACTTTCGACTTGTCCATGGTGTACCCAGCCTCTCACCCAGTGACAGCTGGGATGGGCTCCACAGCCCCATGACCCTTATTTGGATAAGTGGAAGAAAGTATAGAAACTATATGTACACAGTATAGGGTACTCTTAAAACACTCTGTGTGATTTATTTTGTCATGGATGTACAGTTTGCTTTTAACTCATTTCTTTGTTGCATTTTTGCTTTTTGCTGCTTGAGGCAAATTCCTTGAACACCTGTACTTTGGAAAAAGGCAGTTCTGATTATGAAAGGTCAAGGCCAATATCATGACACAAAGCACACTTTTTGCCTGAAGTCAGAATGACATACACTCATACACATACATACATACATACATACATACATACACATGACATACACATACCACATTAACTCATTGTTTCCTGTTATTGCTACAATTATGTGTTCTATCAGAACACAAAGTTGTAGCAACAGATCTCCTTTGTTACTCAAGCACAACCTTTAAATAGCCTTTTATGATGTTCTTACAAAGTCATCACTAAATATGAGTGTGGATTGACATTGACGTAAACTGCAACTTGATATGCTGGCTGAGGCATATGAAAGAAGCTGTCATTCCAGTTTCATTTCAGAAAATCCCTGGGACTACTTCCTCATGGACAATGGTTATATAAAAGCACGTTTCATTTAAGATGTGAAATGGAGTACATGTCTTCTTCCTCCTTCAGGCCACTGTCTTTTTTTGGTATGCATCTGTCCATTCCAAGATATTGAACAACAGAGCTGGAAGAGATCCAGTTGTTTCCAGCAAACACACTGCTGCTGCCTTCCTGGTAAAACAGCCCCCCAATTCCCAATAAAGGAGGGTAGTGGGAAGCAAATTGTGCTGTGTACGTGTGTGTGCATTTGTTAGTGTTGAAATTCAACACTGGTTTTGAAATATAGTGGCAGTGTTGTGCTCTTTTCTCCCTTTCCATTATTGTTGTATTGTCTTCTGTCAGCAAGGTAATGCTGGCAGAAGACAATACATGTCCAGTTCAGACTATTACGCCTAATCCTCAGCTGCTTCATCAGCCAGTAACAGTGACAACAAATATTTGCACTGTTCCAGTTTCTGCTATAATATTCTGAACCAGTTTGGTCTGGTGTTTAAGTATATAGTAGAAAAAAAATCTATTCTATGTCAAAGCTCGAAACTAACTGTAGATTCTCAGCTTTTATTATCCCAGCAACACGGTGTAATTATTTTTTAAGCATTTGGCACACCCTAGTGGAATTTTTGTGCAAACACTTGCTTGTGAGCAATTTCCCCCTTTGGGATTAGGAAAGTATTTCAATGGATTCTGATTCTGTTTTGTTGTGAGCTGGATTTTGAAGGTCATAGTGTAACAGTTTACACGTTTGCCCTGCAAGTGAAAGGTCCCTGGTTTGATTTCAGGTGGGGACACAAGCCTCCCTCACTATGAAGGCTTGCATTAGGAAGGGCATCCGGCATAAAATTACCAATGTGGTGACTGGGAAGAATACAAGGGGGCAGCCAAAGCTACATTTGAGACCTCAAAAGGCCCGGTGCTTTGGTCCAGCAGCCGAGCAAGAGCACATAAATCAGGGCCATGGCACACAGGCACAATGAGGATTTGTTGCTGTTGAGCAATTTTGGTCATTACTGGAAAAAGCAGTGCAGAAACGCTTCCTCTGTTTCCTCTGTTTTAGTGTTTTTGTATGCTGTTGATTAACGGTCTGCAGCATTTCTCCTCTTGACAAGGAATGTTAGAGCTGTTTTCTCACATTTTTGGCACATTTGAGTTTTATTAATTGTGACTCATTGTGAGAAAATTACTTGCTGTAAATAGCCGGCAGCATATGTGCTCTCAGTTCAGCAGCAACTTCAAATGCACTTCCCTTCTGGAATAAGAAAGTTTGAATCAGGTTTTGCAGTAAATGCAAAATGGGTCTACTGAAAAACTCAAAGTTGATGTCATTTTTGTTGCAAGAGGTTAACAGGACTGCTTTTAGTGGGATATTTTGAATCTACTGAGATGTTGTTTGATGGACATTTTCATGATTTTAGGTTCATTCATTTTTTTTCCTTTCTCATGGAAGGGAACCAACAAAACAAACAAATGCTGGATTAGTTGTTGTTTACATCCATGCAACTGATAAAAAAAGTTTAGTTTGCAATTATTTCTGTATATGTGAGTATAGGACAAGCGCATTTAATAAAATTCCATAAAGTAAAGCATTAGATGCCTCATGAAACAGGAATCAGTATAACCTGAAAATGTGTCTGGCCTTAAATGGAATTAAGGCCAATTCTCTAATACGACTTATGTAAATCTCTGACAAAACCAAATTGCTCAACTTTCCACCCAAAAGCTTCTTTGTTACCACTTCATTATTTCCCTAGTAAATGCCATGTCTGCCTTGGGCCAGCTGTAATTTGATTAATCCACCATAAGGATAGCCAGACGGTAAGAGGCTTCTCTGGTTCTTTTTCACTGATTTCAGTATTGCACATTAAATTTTAAATTATACTTTTTGAAATGCATAACTTGTAATTTTCCTTAATGCTGCTTCATTTCAGTTTTCATGAACGACCTGCTCAACTGTTTGCTTTGTTTTCATGCTGGAAGAGAATATTATTGACTTATAATTCCATTATGTTTTCATCATTCTTATGGATTCTGCAGGGGGGGGACTGAACAGATTTTGAAGATATGGAGAATTTGGTCTTTTTATTTTCATTTTCTGCGCTTGGTGTCCTCTATGCCATGAACACCATCCCTGAGCTTCAAGAGTAAGTCATAACATTGACTGATTTCTTCTCACTTTATTCCACACTTTCTATATTATAAATGTCCAAAATTTTAAATGATATGAAACCATTGTTATAAATTTTGTACAATATTATTCACACAACCAACCCATGCATGTGTTACCTGTACTAACACTTGTTAATATACAAGAAAAAATACTTCAGTTGCACCATAGATGTGTCTAGATCCTTCCAGTATCATGAGGTGACAGACAGTACACTTTATTACCACTAGAGGACTCTCCAAGCTTAAAACTTAAATTGCAATTAGTTTTTTTGACTGTTCTATATGTATGTATAATTAACAAAGAAATCTTTGACTATGTTCAACACTACTAACTGTATGAGATTAATTTCAAGAGTGTATCTGCGAGTTGTGAAAATTTTTTAAAGCTGTCATTTCTTGAAGAGGCAGGAGAAATTAAAAGGGAGCAAAAAAAGAGATGTAAACTGAGTTTGTGGGGATAATCTGATATGATGATGTGGGTAATTGCTTTTCTAGGCTCTAAGGGATCATTTTCTTATTCAAGGCTTATGTGTTTTGCTTGTTTATTGGGATACTGGCTTTATGATTTTGTCAGCAGCTGATGGTTAAACACTGCAATGCTTTAGGCTGAATAAGCAAAGCTGGTGGTAAAATGCATGTTTCAGTCCTCCCTCACTCAGGAGATATTTCTTATTTTTTTCTACCCAAATTCTTTACTCTTTCTAGTTGAATATTCGTGCACACAGAAATCTTTTTTTTTTTTTTTTGCCTGTGTGGACATTGACAGTCAATACAAACTGCACAGAATAGTTTGATAAATTGCTCTTGACATACAATATGCCTCGTGCTCTTCCACTCTGCAAACAAACGGTATTGTGTGCATAAATCTTCCTGTGCTGTTGAATTGGAGAGGTAGCAAGGGAGCTTGCCTTTGCTCTCATAGCATTTGTTTTCCTTCTGTGAGCACACACTGTGAGTTTTGCGAGGCTGTAATGTTGTTTACTAGGAGATACCTTGAGCACATTAATCTTTTCCAGTGTAAGAAAGAGGTACCTTTGACCAGTAAACATGGAGGCCAGTGCCAAACTAACATGGCCTTAGCTTGCTGCATCCCACACCTCTGCCTATGATTGATTAAAGCTTGTGAAGATGTGCTTTTAGTCACTGTACCATGAGAGGTGGAATATTGTAGATGATTATAGATGAATACTGACAGTGGGAAAGTTGTTCTATATATAATTCACTAAGAAGGTAACACTCATACTTTGCATATCAATAAATCCGATGTGACACTCCCATTGCATTTCATCTCGCACAGAAAATACCACACCAGCAGTGCCTTTGAATTTTCCTCAGCATTATTTCTTCCAGTGCTAACTATGGGCATTGTGTGATTATTATTCACTTTGACTTTTCATTCTTCATCATTTACTAATTTAGCACTGCAGAGAAGACTGGTGGAACTTCCACAAGAGAAACGAATTATTGAAGCAGAAAATCAGAGAGAGATTTCTATCTAAAAGTATCAAGAGTGAGAGTGCGTTAAAATATGGACAACGTGTTATTTTCTTAGATAACAGTGAAACTGCTCTGTTTCCACAGGCCTTATGTGATCCTGGAGGTTGGTGTTGCTGTGCTGGTGATAGTGTTTCTGTTCTACTTCCTCATCACTCGTGGCAACCCACCTAAAGACCTCTTATTCTTTGGTAATTAACACAACTATGTGCATTTCCCAACTTATTTGCAATGCATTTCAAAATAGACTATGCGAGGTTAATGACTACTATGCATTGTTCTGCAGCTGATTCCAACTCCTACAAAAGGATTTTCAGAACTTTCACCTTCCTGTCTCTGTGTCAGAGTGAAAACATGAATTGTGCTCGATGTGATTTCTCCTGATATGTTGAAAGCTTCTTAGACTGATCAGGCTCAGAGCAAAGGTTTACACGGCTTTTCTAAAGCGTGACTGACCCAAACCCTCCCTGCAGTCTGATGACCCTCATAGCTCTCTTGTTTAAACTTTCAGCTATTCTTTTGAAACTGGGTTCCTCATTGCTCTTAAAGCAAAAAAGCACCACTATTTTATAACACTAGACTACACAGTCACTGCTCCTGCACAGTACAATTTGAATTCCATTACTGACTCAGTCTGAAAAAATTAAGGACATTTGTGTTCACATTTCTGCGTAACAGTAGCAGCCTATGCACTTTTCATAAACATTTTAATAAGCTTTTCTAAAATCATTTGTGCTTTAATATGAATCAGTGTAGGTATGGCTGTTCAAACTACACTCCATTTCTAGCCAATGGTCTCCCCTTAAACTGATGCTAGGGGCTATGCTACTAAGACAGAAAATTTGAAGCACTGATAGTGGGTGCCTAAGGCAACGACAGTATTGTGTCGAAGAACCACAACAATATGGGCAAAGTGGTGGCAGGCTTTTCTCAATTGTAGGGGGCCACAATTCCTCTGCTATCTCACCTCTTGGATGTCAGAGATGAACCTGGTGGGGCTTCTGAGGATTACATGGGACAGACACTGTGTTCCTGTGTGTGAATGTAAGATATGGCTCTCTGTGCAATGACTGCATGAAGCAAAGATAGGAAGGATAGGAAACAATGGTTTAAGCTGTGGTTTCTGTATAAGGACACCGGTGTCACAAGACAGTGATTCTCTTTATTATGAGATTCTGTGATGTCCAAGTGGTAGAGCCTTGTCATGGTTTTCATAAATGTGGTCTGTTAAAGCAGACATGTATGTTTCTTCTGTCCATCTACTGGCTATACCCTCTTTATCCTGTAGAGGGTAAAGGGAGCCTTTGAAAAGTGGCACTGGGTAAGACACACAATTAACCAATTAACATAACATGCATGTCTTTGATCTGTGGGAGGGAACTGGGGAATCTGCCACAGATACAGGAAAACTATGCAACAGGTTCAAATCCACAACCATCTTGCTGTGAAGCAATAGCATTAATCACTGTAAAATTACATTTTCAACAATGCATAAATATAGGGAGGAAAAAATTCAAGAATACTGTATGCCTGAACCTTCAACCATTCATCTTAGGTAGAATTTGGCTGTTATACTGTGTTGTATGGTACTGCCTGTGCTGTGCTGTAGAAAATCAATTACTTATTCTGTTGTGACAACGCTACCAGATGGTCTTTCAAAAGTCATGCTGCTGCTCAGTCACGATCACAATAAGCTCCAAGGTGCTCCAAGGTGCACCTAAATCCCGTAGTTTTTTAATTTTATTTGATTAATTAATTTATTTTTGGTTTTTGGAGATTCAATCACTTCTAGACAAACTCCGTATATCTGGAAAGGGAGTTGCTGGCCAGTTGTTTTGTGGTGACTCGCACTGTATGCAAATGATACTGAAGGACACATTGCTTCTGTTATTTTAATGCTGGAATGTGTGTCTAAAGTAACACTTTTGGATTTGCAGTTTCTCAAAATGGGCTTGAAGAGAGTGGAAACATCAAAAACAATAATAAAATAAGTTCATAACAGCTGTGGTCAGGGGATTTTACTTGTACTTAATAGTAAGGCCCCCATGGCACTAATGTATTTCTTTAGTGCCAAATTTTGTCTGCTGGACATAACCTTTCAGCTCTACTGGGCTCTTAACCTGGGGACAGAAGAAGGCTGTTCACCTTGGACTCAATTTAAGTATGCCTCTAGTCTAACTCATTGCTCAAGACTTAATTATCTTCCTCAGTTTGTTCCATTAATCAGTCACCAGTCATTTGAAGGAAAACATTTTCAACTAAAAATAGTAAAAAGACTGGGAAATGTAGAAAGACCAGATGTCACCTGCTATTATTCTGTACTTTTTAAAATTCAGGTTTCAAAGAAGAATGTCAAAGACTAACTCAGAATTACTATGGCTTCAGAGCTAGCAAAGCTGCTTAACATGTCAAGGTTGTCTAAGTTTTAAAGCTATTGTACAGCTGCAGTTATCCACACACACATACATGTAAACATATACCCATACCATGGTCACAAATGTGTGGTTTGTATGGCTCTTATGCCCACCTCCAGTGGCTCCCTGTGGCTGAACTGAAACTGTGGTGGCTAGCATGGATGTGAACACATTAATAGTGGGTTTTGAGTCCCCATGAATATGGATTCCAAAGCAAAAATTTAAGTTGTGAAGTAAAATAGAGAATTTAACCATGCATGGGCTTGATCTATAGCCATTCTTGAGTCAAAAATAATGTCATAACTTTCGTATTTTTGTGTACTTTTACTATAGCTAATGCTATGAGCTATTTTTAAAATTCTTATCAAAGAAGGCTACTATTAATCTGATTCTTTCACACAAACACAGGCGGGATTCAAAGTAGTTCTAAACATGCTATTATATAGATCACAATTGTTATATTTTGTTGGTAATAAAACAGTAAATAACTAAACAATTTTAGATATTATAGGTCAGATTTTTGGAGTCTAGAATTGCTTAAAATTGCTCTTTTGATAGGAAAAGTTGCCAACCCCTAACCCAGACACATAGCTGAAATAAAATGAGTTTTGGTATGAGTTAACTTAAGCATAAGAGAGATCTTTTAAATATCTGTTAAGTAATACTTTCTTTTTTTCTTGCAGTTTTTGCTGAATTTTCTTTCACATGTATAATTGACCTGATAAGTGCCTTGGAATATGATGGCATTATTTCTGGCTTTATGGAATTTTACCAGAAGACGGTAAGTTTGATTATTTTCATGATTACAATGCTGACATACTCAGTCAAAATGCCTGGACTTAAAGCATCTCTGAAATATTGTGTAAGCAGCAGTAGAGGAGGTCCCAGGCAACATGTTCAAACAACAACTCCAATTCCAAAAAGGAAAACAAAAGCACAATGCAATGCTTTGCAAATCCCATAAACCAATGTTTTATTCACCAAAGATCATAGAATATATATAAAATGTTGAAAATGAGACATTTTACTATTTCATGAAAAATACTAGCTCATCTTGAATTTGATCGGCAGCAACACATCTCAAAAAAGTTAGGACAAGGGGAACAAAAGGCTGGAAAAGTAAGTGGTACTAAAAAGAAACAACTGAAGGAATATGTTGCAACCAATTAAGTTAACTGGTTGCAAACCGCTAATGTGATTGGGTATTAAAAAAGCAACTAAGAGAGGCAGAGTGTCTTAGATATAGGAATAGGCAGAGGTTCAGCAATCTGCTAGAAACTGTGTATACAAATTGTGAAGCAATTTCAGAATAATGTTCCTCAATGTAAAATTGCAAATACTTTGATTATTTCATCAGCTATAGTACATAATGTTATCTAAAGATTTGAAGATTCTGGAGACAGCTCTGTTGATTTTCTCTGCTGAAAACCAATATTGGATGCTTGTGATCTTCAGCCCCTCAGGAGGCACTGCATTGTAGGCATGATTCTGTCATGGAAATCCCTGCATGGGCTCAGGAACACTTCCAGAAATCACTGTCTGTGAACACAGTTTGCCATGCTATCTACAAATGCAGGTTAAAGCTCTATTATGCAAAGAAGAAGCCACATGTAAACATGATCCAGAAACACAGCTGTCTTCTCCGGGCCAAAGCTCATTTAGAATGGTCTGAGACAAAGTGGAAAACTGTTCTACAATCAACTAAATCGAAATTTGAAATTCTTCTTGGAAATCTTGGACACTGTGTCCTCTGTATTAAAGAGGAGAGGGGTCATCCGGCTTGTTATCAGCACTCAGTTCAAAAGCCTGCATCTCTGATGGTATGGAGGTGCATTAATGCCTATGTTACGGGCAGCTTGTACATCTAGAAAGGCACCACCAACGCTGAGAGGTATATACAGGTTTTAGAGCAACTTATGTTCCCCTCAAGAGGACATCTTTTTCAAGGAAGGCTTTGAATATTTCAGCAACACCATGCTAAACTGTATACTGTAGCTATTACTGGTACATATTGGTTTATGGGATTTGCTAATCATTGCATTGTGTTTTTATTTAAATTTTTGAAGTGTCCCAACCTTTTTGAAACTGGGGTTGTAAAAAAAATGAAATGCACAGATAACCATGTTAAGCAAATGTGATAATGTATATAACATATAATTAGCACTGTATACAGTGTCATGTGTATTCATGTAAAAAATCTTTGTGTTAGGGAGAGCCCTACTTGGGGACATCATATGCTATCATGATGTGTTACTGGGATGGAATAGCACACTTTATCATGTACCAGGTGATGATCAGCAGGATAACAGACAGGTGGGTGATGCTGAAGTCGTGGCATACTAATCTTGCTGTAATGTCTGCGTCAAATGGCAATAGAGAGGTCTACAGTTCAGTGTCCTTTCAAATTGAGCAAACTGCCAGACTGGAGGATGTCAAAGCTGTCTGTTCAGTATGCAGTGTGAAAGTAGCAGGAATACATTTCAATACAAAGATTAACATTTTTTACAGTGCATGTCAAGCTTTAGATGCATCCTTTTTCCTGTATTTCAGCTTTTCCTAAAGAAATAGCAGCTGAGCAAATGCTGTATTTCAGCTCTGAAATTCATGGGGTGGATTTATCACATAAATCCCAGACAATGGCTGGAGAAAAAAAAAAAGTTTTTAGAAAAGAAAGCCTCTTCTTGAGTGAGTTAGTCATAAAGTGCAGCCTGTAAGTTCAAGAGTTCAGAGGGAGCACTGCCTTGGGGTTGGTGCTATCATAGATATTAAATCCTCTTTTAAACAATATCAGCTTTTTGGCACTTGAGAAATTGTGCTAGGCTTTGTATTATCTATGGGATGAATGTAAGAAGTTCTCAAATATCATTTATTTTAACGTACCGAACCTTGAAATTTAACATTTAACTTTTTATCTTGATTGATCTGTGCAGTCTTATACAGTCTTTTTTTGGTTTCCCTCCTAGGAAAGCCTACCGCACAGTGGGCCTGTTCTGGGCTGGCTCTTTGTGTGCCAACATGAGTGTGTTTATTGTCGGGATAGTGGCAGGTGAGCCTCATCTTCAATACACTTTCTGCCTGTCCCATGATGGCAAGCTTTAATCAAGCGAACATCTGCCCTGCCTTGTACCATCAGTGTCACAGTTCAGCCTGCCAACTAAACACACTCGCTCTGTGCCTGCACACACCATCATAACCTCACAGAACAAAGCAGGAAACAGACTTCAAGCATCTGTTGTTGGCATTTCAAACTGCATTCGTAAGCTTCACAAGATCAAACTCATCTGCAGGCAATGTGATGTTCGCTCCTGTTATGTTATCTCTGATTCACTGATGCTCTATGCTTTTGTTTCCAGTGTTCCATTAAGGTTTAAAAGGGAGTGCTCATTTACATGAAGATGTATATAGGCAGTATTAGTATGGTTAGGTAAAAGTTGATAAAAATGCTTTCTTTATCTTTGTGACAGGTAAATATGGGTCAGAGATCCATCCAGCCTTCTGGCTCAATTTTCTCTTTCTTTTGATGCCCATATTGGGAGCTGTCGCACTATTCACTCGGCCCAAGGATAGACCACTCATTGGTGGATACAATGTAAGTTCAGTTCATAAAGGATCAAGACCTTGATATGAATGTGAAGAGGTTTAGAGATGCAGTTTGCTGTACTTCATTGAATTTAAGTCTAACTGAATGTGATCCAGACCAAGAAAGATTTGTGTGACAGTTGGAATTTGTGATGTGCTCACCTGAATCCAACAGATGAGAGTTTGTTAGCAAGGAGAGTTGGATTGTTTTAAATCCCAGAGTTAAATGTGGACCACTTTCTTTTTCTCTCACATTATCCAGTATTTATCCCAAATCAGCCTGCCAAAGCTCAGTTATTCACATTTTCAGCTCCATATTTTTATCATTGGACTCTATTGAAATTCCTTTGCACGATTCACTGTTCAAATAATACATATTAATCTTATTCTGGGCCTTGGTGTAGCCTATCACTTCGCTGAAATAAGCCATCTTCTTTTAAGGCCACACATCCTTTAAACCTGCTTTCTTCTGACACAGCCCCCTGCAAACAGATGGTGGGGTGGATCATGTTGTGCTCACATTCAAAGCTCTGTCCCAGAGACGACCATATTAAGGATATCCCCTCCTTAATATGACATCATATAACTGTATAGCCAAGAGTAAATAAAAAAATGGATGCAACGGAGGCTTTAGAGAAATCTGAAGCCTGAGCTTTTGGCTCATAAGGATTATGTACACATACACTGACCCCATTATATGAAACTTTGTTTAATAACATCTATCACTGGTCCAGTATGTATGACAAAAAATAAGGAGAAACATCTCCACTTTAAGGGTAATAACATAAAAAATGTACCTTCAGCTGCTCCCTTGTATTCTCCCTAAGGGGGTGCCACAGCAGATTAAACTGCATTGGTAATGTGGCAGAGGTTTTACGCTGGATGAACTTCCTGATGCAACCCTCCATGGTGAGTGGGGCTTGTGTCCCCATCTGGAATCAAACCAGGGACCTTTTGCTTGTAAACTAAATGTGTAAACCACAACACTCCAGGGGACACTTTTAAGGTTAATAACAGTAGATAAATTTCAAGCCTAAGAATCTTGTCTTGTTTGTATTCTCGTGCCCTTAGCCTTGGGGGAGTTGTATTTTGTTGTATTTTGGGGCGGCAGTGACTCAGTGCGACCATGAATGGTTGGGAACCAGAGGGCTGCTGATGTGGCGCTGGCTCGAAACTCACCTGTGGCATTAGGGGATTAATAATATATGTTTTCTTCTTCTTTTAGCCTTAACCCGTTGGGCTCTTTATTCTGGTTTGATTTAGTTTGACCTTAGACGTGTCCTTGATTTAAAGCAGCTGAAATCAATATTTTTATACTTAAACTTTTTATACTTTAGCAGTTATTCTAGCAGAAAAACAAGCAGGTGGATATAACTGTTTTAAGGACTATGCAAACCCAGAGAAGACCTGTTCACACATCCACAAATTATTGACATCCCACAGGCAACGCATGCTCAGAGCATGAAGCTGATCTGGCGTCCCTCAGACCTGATCCTGGTGGTGCTCCTATTAGTTGCCATGGCCTTCACGATCCTCAGAGGTTTGGTAAGTATGTCAAACTTAAAAATATGTTATAGACAGGGCTGTAAATGTATTTTTAAAAGCAATTCACAAAAAGAAAACAGCTGGAGAAAAAGCTATACCTTTAATACCAAGGTTAGAAATTTAAAGAAAAATATTGCCTATAAAGTAAAATGAATGACATGTCGATATTTCTTGTTAATCATGTCCACTCATATCTTCTATTCCACCTGGATATAGTGGAAGTCCTGCATTTATGGAGATTTTACCTAAAATTGATTAGGACAGGTAATATACTCAAGCTGATGATATGGAAAAGTTGAACTTTGATCATTTAAAGAAAACGTATTATACATCTACCTACCTACCTACCCACCTACACTATGAATTAGTATTTTTATGAGCTGTGTCAGCTTGTTAAACTGTCAAACTGGTGTATAGCTTTGAATTGAGGACTGCATTCTCTCCTTTCCTTTCATAAAGGATGGTTCAGCGACTCCTATGCTAAAAGAATAATAAACGAAGCACTGTCACACCTTTCCTTAACATTTAGAGAATTCTACTTGCTCCTCTTATTGCTGCCATGCACATACTTCCAGGTCACTTCACTCAGTCAGGCTGTGGTCAAAGAGTCAATCTGACAGCAGCTTGATGCTATTTTATATTTTTGGCCACTCCCTCTGAAGGTGTAGCCAAACAGCTCTGACGACTTCCTAACTTCTGGAAGACAGGCAGACCCAGAAGTGGATAGATAAGAGTGAGAGTCTGAAAGGCTGTGACATAGTACAAGCATAAAATTGTGACTCATGTACTTCTCCGCATAACTAAATATTTAGGCAGGGTGGTGTACAGATCTATTCTAATTTGATGTGGTAGTTTATGGTGTTGTTCTCTTAACTTGTGATACATTGTAAGGTGTTCCCGTAGGTGGCTCTGGACTCTCCACTTGAAGCCTGTTCCATATATGTGAAGCAGTATGAACCCTACCTGAAGGATCCTGTGGGCTACCCCAGAGTCATGGTGGGTGTTCTTTTTCTCTCCACACTCAGCTTCTATGTCTGCTGCTGCTGTAGCACCTGAAAGCTCCTCTTCAGCCTATTTTAAATAACAAGTCTCATAATGGACCTCTGCTTTCATGGATATCACTATGAGCGTGCTGGAAGCTTGCCCTTATCTCCTCCGCGCTTTCAACTTGCAGCTGATTACAGAGCCCTTTTTCATCATTACAGCAATAATGAGTGTGGGTTTAGAGGCCAGTGCATCTTTGTCTCTCCCTTTCATTTGCTTGAGATGGATAACAGATTATTACTGTGACAGATAGTTGCCTGCTTTCCTTTTATTTTCTTCTTCTGACCCTATGTGGCTGTGGGTTTTGTTGTTTTGTTTGGCATACATGGCTTTGTCAATAGGTTATCCAAAGACCTTGTCTGGACTGCAGTCCAGGCACAATTGAGAGTCAATGATCAGACAGCCGAACCACGTGCTGAGAACTTGATAAGGTAATCCCTCGCCCAAAGCCCCCAATCAGCATCTCACTGGGTGGGAGTAGGATGCGTGTGCAGCATGTGGAAATATGCCTTGGTTACCAATGTTGGCAAATCTGTGTTCACATGTGTCTTGTGTGTGTTTGCCACTAGTTCAGGGATGCGTGTAAAGAAGTAAAGTGAAGTTTGGTTTGGTGCGTAATGCTACTGAGTTTCTGAATTGACTGACCTCTTTATTCATTGATGATGATGAATGATATGTGACAGGATACTGTGGCAGCACTAAAAAGACATTTCAACAAAAGACTGAAGGGCATATATGATTGACTTTCAGGCCCTGCGCTGAACTCATTAGAATTCATCTGGACCTTAGACCGAGAATGAAAGGAAACTGTTCACTGGTATAATTTGAGGCTTTTATAGTGGGAAACTGGCTTTCATGGACCAAATAGTTTAAGTTGAAGGTCAAGACTGTCTTTGTAATGACCCTTGTGTGGAAGCAGTAATTTGTGCTGAGCGTGCAAATTTGTGATTGAGAGCATGCATAGCTAGGAAGAAGCAAAATGCTGCAGTGCTGCACCTAACGATTTAGAAATACTTAGAATTTGACTATGTTTTTTTTTATTTGTGAGAGCTTATTTTACTTGTTTAATTATGCATTTGTCAAATGAAAATTGGAGAATAAGAGGTTAAATTGACCCCATAGATGTAACTATCTGGAAGGGGCAAAGCTGAATACTTTAATTGTAATACTTACCTACATTTTACTTTCAATATATCTCTTTTATTGTATGCCTAACTTCAGATGTATTTCTGTTCTAGTAGTACTACTTTTCTGCAGCACATTGAAGGGCTCTCTGTGTTTGCATTTTCAGGTTTAAGCAGCCCTCTTCTGTATTCATTGTGAGTAGGTGAAGTGGGATGTGGGCCAGAGGAGAATGAGCATGTACTGTATTAATTGTCTGCTGGAGTGTTGGTCAGGGCTCAACAACAACATCGACTGACAATGATGGAAGGATCTCTCAGCTCTGTTAGGCACTCTCCACTATATCCAGAGTCAATGGAATATACACTGTAATACACTATATGGACAAAAGTATGGGGCACCTACATATTAAACCTACAGGAGCTTTTATGACATCCCATTCTAGATCCATAGGCATTAATATGGAGCTTGTCCCCCTTTGCAGCTATAACAGCTTCCACTTTTCTGGGAAGGCTTTTTGCAAGATTTTGGAGTGTGTCTGTGGGAATTTTTGCCCATTCGTCCTGAAGAGCAATTGTGAGGTCAGACACTGAAGTTGGATAAGAGGGCCTGGCTCATAATCAACATTCTAGTTCATCTGAGAAGTGTTGAATGGGTTGAAGTCAGGGATCTGTGTAGGCCAGTCAAGTTCTTTCACAACAAACTCATCCAAACATGCCTTTATGGACAGTGCTTTATACACTGGCGCATAATCATACTAGAACAGAAAAGGGCCACACAGTTGTAAGCATAGAACTGCCCAAAATTTTGTTAAGCTAAAGCATTAAGATTTCCCTTCACTGGAACTAAGGAACCCAGACTAACACCAGAAAAAACCCCATAATATTATCCCTCCTCCACCAAACTTTACAGTTGGACCAGTGCAGTTAGATGACACTCTCCTGGCATTCGCTAAATCCAGACTATCCAGATAGAGAAGTGTTATGTCACTCCACAGAACCTGTTTCCACAGCTCCAGAGTCAAGTGGTGGTGTGCTTTATGCTTTACACTCCTCCATTCGACACTTGGAGGAGCCGGCCAGGTCTTGGCTACTATGTCTTGGTGGGCAGGTTGGGTCTTTTTTACACAGACTGTCTCCAAAACCTCAGAGCAAAAGCAGTCTGGCTTTTTTGTGGCTGCTAACATACAGCCTAAATACTAATAGATAAGCTGCTCCAACTTTCAAATGACTATCTTTATATTCAATCTATTCAGCTGCATGCATCTATGTGCATCTTTGAGGTGCTCACCCATGTACAATGGATGATGCAGCAAGAGCATAAAGTCTGTATAAGAGGGTGATAGAGTCACACCAGATGTGTGGATCTGAGGGGTCTGTCAGTTTCAGTCAGACTGAAAGTGCTCATATAGCGCTTATTTTCATGTTACTAGACTGCTCGATCAGCGCAATCCTAAAAAAGGTACACAAAGACATTATAAAGAACAATTCAACTCTATTATGCATATCTAAGGGAAAAGTTCATACCCCCTCTCAGTAGCCAGCCAGGTTCCATCAGTGCAGTCAGTCAGAAAAAGTGCAAATAGGTAAAAATCAGAGATGAATTTAACAGAAGTAATGACTGTTGTTACCACCCACAAACATGGCAAAAAAGCTCAGCAGTGGTCTGCCCATACAAGAAGTGTTAGCACAACCAAAGGGGAGAAAGGGAGAGAACGAGAGCAAGTGATGATACATCTTACCTTTGATGATGTCCACTTTCAGACTTAAGAGTCATGCTGCATGCTGCCCACCTAGATGTTAAAAATAGTGCTTCTGTTTTCCTTAATTAATTGACTCAACAAAAAAGAAAATTATTTTCCTTATTTTTTGTTGGTGTGGGTGGGCAAGACGACTCAAAATGAAAGTTGGTCTCTCAGAGGAGGTTTTGAACCCTGCAGGTATCGAGTCAGCAGAGCTTTGGTAATTTTACAAGACAATGCGCCTCAGCACTCAGCAACCCCGCTCTGTAATTTTATGTGGGCTGCCATTTTGTGGCTGAGTTGCTGTGGTTCCTAAATGCCTCCACTTTGCAGTAGTACTACTTATAGCTGATTGCAAATATCTAGGAGGAAAGAAATTTCAGACTGAATTGCTGCAACGGTGGCATCCTATTTCAGTACCATGCTCAAATTCAGTGAGTTTTTTAGAAAGACCCATTCTTTCACAAATGTTTGTAAAGGCAGATTGCCTGGTGCTTGATTTTATACCCCTGTGACAATGGGACAGAATGAAACACCTGGTGATTAGTGATTAAGAGCTGTGGCTTAGTACTCATGTCCATATAGTGTATACATAGGTTACTGTGAGGAAAAACTGCATTTTTGTTTTGTAAGATATGACATGGAATTGTAATAATATTAATAGACTAAAAATGCAATTATTATTATTATTTTGCCTAGATGCTGCATCTTTTCTTTTATGCATTACCTATGCTGGGTGCTTTTGTTTATGGCCTTCTCAAGCCTGGATGCACATGGATGTCAGACTGGACGATCTTTCTTGCTGGAGCTATGATCCAGGTAACACTGTAAAAAAGACACACAGTCAATAAGTAAAATTGCTCAGATTACATAATTTAGGCACAGATCTTTAAATAGTGAAAAAAGTTTCACTGAAATTTTTTTGAACTGTATTAAGCAATAATTGCTTCATCTAACTGATTAAAGTTTTCCATCTGCAGTTTACATTAGGTAAGAAGAGGTCCAACACATGTCACAGCAATTAACTCCTGTTAGTGAGCTTTCATCCTGCTAATAATGACCTGGACCACATTTATCCTTTGAAGCATATTCTCAGTAATAAACAAGCTAGAGATGCTTTCTTTCCATATTGATCTGACAGAGAGACTGGAACCATGAGAAGGGGAACTACTTCATTAAAGCCTTTTTTGCACACTCGCTGTAAGCCAGCCCCTAGTCTGACATGAAGCTGACATTTTCAGATGCCGTTTATCATTCCTGTTAGGATCTTTGCCCTATATATTTTAGGAGTCTAATAACAGTGGGAAAAAACTCATATATATTTTGTGGAAAGAAATATTGAGGCATCAAACAGCTGTCATCAGTGTGAGCAGAGAAGAAGAGACTAGTAAAAGCTGTTATGTATAATGAAGTTGTTATGTAACCCTGTATGGAAACAGTTTGATCTCCTGCTCTTGCTCTGTTTCTCTGCTTCTCCTTTCAGTGCCAGTGGTCCCATATTGGGGGGTCCCTACACCCTCGCACTACAGCTCCATATCGCATCCCAAATGATGCATTCTGGTTGGTGCTGGCTGCCAACTTGCTCTATGCAGCCACTCCTATCCTGGTGGCTCTGCGAGTCCAAAGCAATCCCTATTTCTTCCTGAAAATTTCACCCTTCCCTGGGCAAACAGGTTTGCCATACAGCGAGGAGAAAGATACCAAGTACAAAATTAAATGATAATTTTTAATCTTCTCTGACCTTTGGAGGTAATTACTTACCTGATGATTCATGAAGAACTGTTCTGTTTCAAAGACAATATTTCAAAATGCCAAAATAAAACCTTGTTTTGGTCAACTTCTTTGAATTTATTATTTGTTTGCTTTCAACACTTTTTTCTCATAGATCTTGCATAAACAATACAACAAGTGACTGGTCAGTGAAGCTTTGGTGTATAGCATTTTCTTTATCCATATTCAGCAGTGGTACATTTAACCATGTGGGGCTATACTGAGATAATACAACAGCTCAGAGCATGAACCTGCCCCTTTGGTGGTCCTCTGTTTAGTGCCATAATGGGCCTGGACCGTTTTGGCGTATGGTAAAATATTTCAGTAAGTAATAGTTGGAAATTAGTTCAGATGATGAATCCCAAATACTTTAGTGATTTCTGAACTATTCTTCTTGGTTTGACATATGTGGCAAATAGTGAAATGAAGTAAAGACTAAAGTAAACTTTAATGTCTAGCCAGATACTAAATGCATTTGGATGGCATGAGAGTTGGTTGCATTTTAGTTAAATGAAATAAAAATAAAAACTAGACTTTTGGTAAAAATCAAAGCTAACTAAAATGACATTGTAGGCTTAAGAAACTAATTAAAATGAAATAAAATATACAGGAAATGTCCTTAGTTTTAGTTTTTGTCAAATTAAATTTGGTCAAACAGCCTGTCTGATGAGGCTTTGGTGCATCTGTTTATTGAGACTTGGGGTGTTTACATGATTGTGATGCATCAGCCTTCACAAAGTGTTGTGTTTGTATTGTAAGTTCTGATCTAAAAATCTTAAATCTTCCCCTGACAAATGCCATCCATATTATAATAATTAAGAAAACTAAAACTAACACTGAAACTAATAAAAACTAAACTAAAAGTAAACATTTTCAAACAAGAAAGACTAAACTGAAACTATAAGTTGTATTATTGCAAAATGGAAGCATTTAGGAAGCACAGCAACAAAGTGGGAGACCACGTAAAGTTGCAGAGCGGGGTTGCGAAGCGCATATTGTGTAAAAGTCACTGATGCTCTGCTGATTCAATAACTGCAGAGTTCCAAACCTTCACAGGCATTAACATCAGCACAGAAACTGAACACTGGGAACATCATGACATGGGTTTCCATGGCTAAGCAACTGTGTGGAAGCCTTATATTATGAAGCCCAATGCCAAGCGTTGGATGGAGTGGTGTAGAGTGCACGCTGCCACTGGACTGTGGAGCAGTAGAAATGTGTTCTGTGGAGCGATGAATCTCACTTCTTCAGCTGGCACTCTAATGCACTGGTCCGGGTTTGGCGAATGCCAGGACAACTGCCTGATTACACTGTGTAAACTGTAAAGTTTGGTGGACGAAGGATAATTGTATGGTCTCCACTGTGCAGTACTCTCCTTCCTGCATCCTTGCTCTCCTGGTCTTTTCCTCACTCACTCCTTGCCTCAGGACACCAGAGGGAGCCAGCGATCTTGGGGCGTCACAGTCATTAGTGGCCCCTGTGCTGGGACTAACGCCTGTTTTTCATCCAGACTTCATCCCCAAGCAGTGTTTAAGAACTGGTCCTTTCATCCCATCGTTGCCAGATTGTTTTACTATGCCTTATGGTAATGTCAGGTCTCTTAGTGTAGTCATTTTTTTCTTCTGTGCATATTCACTCATTAAGCTTGTTTGTCCTCTCTCTAATCCTCTTCCTGGTGTGCTGGTCTAGAGCTCTGTCTTGGTAACTCTCTGGTCCTTGGAACTCTCTGAAAACACAGTTGTAAACCAACCTGCCTGCTTGTCCTCTGGATGCCCAGATGTCAGTCAGCTAGCATCACACCCACAATCTACATTTCCAGAATCCGCTACAGTTTAACAGCTAAGCTTACATAACATACACTTACCTTCTCTCCATTTGAGTTGTTTTACTTACCTGCCTGCCCACTGTTCCATATACATTCAATATTTAAAGATCTCTGTACTTACCTAATTTGCTGTAAATAAAACCCTAAACAGGTCTCTTATTCTGTATTTTGGGTCCTCCAGTATTTGGTTAAACATGACATAAAAGAAAAACAACAGACTTCCTTGAACTGTACTCATTTCTGGATTCATAATATAGTTTGATCTTACCACACAGATGGGAAACGCATTTCCTGAACATATCATAATTGCCATTTCCATCACAAATCTTTTTCTTCTTCTTCTTTTGGCTGCTCCCATTCAGGGTTCGCCATAATGGATCATCTGTCTCCATCTCACCCTGTCCCTTGCACCCTCTTCCATCACACCAACCCTCCGCATGTCCTCCTTCACTACATCCATGAACC
>VUQH01086453.1:0-21318 GCA_015106775.1 Etroplus canarensis | reverse complement strand
TTTTACACTTAGACTGTATTATGTAACAAAGAGAGAATGCATACTCATTTCAAATCCTGTCCATCCTGATCACTCCCACTGAAAATCTCAGCATCTTCAACTCTGCCACCTCCAGCTCTAGCTCCTGTGTTTTTGTCAGTGCCACCATCTCCAAACCACACATCACAGCAGGTCTCACTACTGTCTTGTAGACCTTCCCTTTCATTCTTACACTCATCTTCACCCACTCCACCCTGCCTGCACTCTCTTCTTCGCCTCTCTTGCACGCTGTTTGTCGCTTTGGATGGTTGACCCCAGCTATTTAAACTCATCCACCTTCACTACTTTTATTCCTTGCATCTCCACCATTCACACACATGTATTCTCTCCTGTTTCTACTGACTTTCATTCCTCTTCTCTCCAGTGCATACCTCCACCTCTCCAGGCTTTCTTCTACCCACTCCCCACTCTCACTACAGATCACAATGTCATCTGGGAACATCAAAGATGAACATAACTGTGACACTGATGTGAAGCCAAGGATTAAGTGTTTCACACCTGCATTCATTCTGATGACCAGCAGAGGTTGACTCATCTGGTTGCAAAAAAACCCCCAGATAATATAGAACTCTATGGGATAAACATCCCTCCTTTTCACTTCATCTATTACCTCTGCAAACACTTTACTGATGAGTTTATGGTCTTGATCACTAGTTTTAAGTCTTACTTAATACATAATACAATAAATGATGTTTATTTTGTAAACTATGATCCCCATTACTGTCCAGAAGGCAGACAAAGCAGCATGTGGATCAGGACTGACAAGCCGCAACCTTATGACCATTCTGTCCCCCTCAGTTTCTCAGTCAGACAGACACCTTGTTCATTACATCCAATTTCAAGACATCAACAGCCAATATGCTCACTTCTGGGACTTTGCTAACCAGTGGGTGACATCACATTGGCTACGTCAGTCTTTTATATGCGCTTTATGTTGTCATTTGTTGTCTGACCATAGAAGAAAAACCTCAAATCCAAACTAATTTAAGACATATTTTGTGTATTAGCTACTATTTTACACAGGTTTCCAGGTGGGAACACAAGTCCCTCTCACCCTGGAGGGTTGCGTCAGGAAGGGCATCTGGGGTAAAATCTCTACCAAATTACCAATGCGGATTAATCCACTGTGCCGTCCCCTTGGGGAGAATACAAGGGAGCAGCCGAAGGTACAGTGATCTCTGTCTGAACGTCATTCTATAAATTCACCACTTGAGACAGTTTCCTGGAAAATCTGATTCTATTAAATAGATCACTGAGGAGGCTCTACTCTTAAGGGATCAGGCAGTGATTTGATGGGATGTTTCTTCTCTATATATTTCTTTTATTTTGAATGATCTCATCCTATTTTTCTGTCTCTTATGTTCTTTTAAAGACCCTGAACTCCCCTCTGAGTTATTAAACCTTTAATATGAAATCCAATGAGTTTTATTGGTCTACTACAATCTGCCAGATACACTTAGATGACTGCTTTGTGAGTTATTATTAGTTTAAATCTCTGCTGTGGTGCAGCTACTGACCACTGCATCACTGATGACCAGTTGATTCAGTTTCCCAGTCATGATTAGCACCGCACACTATGCACACTGCGGAGGAGCTTTGATCTCTGCTGATTGTTGCAGATTGGCAATCGTCTCAAAGAGATAAGGCCTTGGAAATTTAAAGTGGCTTGCAAGCAGTGGAGGGACTTCATCTTTTAAAAGCTTATTAGTCTCAAAGATTATCCGAGGTCTTTCAATTTGACGGTCATTAGATGGATGTGATTGAATAATAGATGAGATCCTCTTCTGTTCCTCTGTGCTTTCTTGATCTTCAGTCCACTTTTGTGTATCCAGCATCAAGCTGTTTACTGCGCCTAACTCTGCCAGTGCCGTGGGAGAGGCAGTCTCATTCCTTCATGACTGCTCTTTGTTGTCTGTCCTTGTAAAAGTCTCTTTCTCCTCTCCCCGCCCTCTTGTCCTCACATCACTCTAAATGATGCAGTATTTTCTCAACATGTCGGAGTCTGGGGCTGTCTTCTCTCTTCAAGAAAATAAAACAGTCAAATTTCTGTCTCATTTATCTATCCCTATCTATCTGCTTCTCTCTTTTCCCCTCATATTCTCTTAATCTCACTCTTGCTCTAAGAGCTTTCGCACTTGAGGTTGCGTTGGACTGATAATCCTCACTTTCTTTATCCCTTTCTGACTCTGCTCTCTTCCTTATTTTGGAGGAAAGTCTTTGAATTAACCACAAGAATCCATTTTACCATTTCAAGAATATGATAAAGCACCCCACTCACCGTAATCTCATTTTAACCTTACTCTCCACCCATTCATCTGTTTTCTTCTTATATTTCAGTTACAAAACAGAATGTATTGCAAAGAAAACCATTTTTTCTGTTTCCCATTTCCTTGCAATCACAAATCACAGAGCCTACAGTCCGCTGGAAATTGTGTTTCCTTGGATCGGGGCCCACTCCATCCTTTATCCTATATTTAGTTCCTCTTATCCTTTCCTTCACGCTACTCCTCCTCTTTTTTTATTTCTTTACTTTCAGACAAAGTCCTTTGAAATAGCCTCAACAAAGTTGGGAGCAGACATGAGTATTGAGATGGTGCATATGATGTTGAAAACGCTAAACGCCACCAGACACAGACGGTCAATCACAGCACCTGCAAACTTCCACTGGTCAGCCATGCTCTCAGCCTCATCCTGCTCCCGGAAACGGTCTGCCATGTAACGCACCTCCTCCAGGATGGCCTGCAGCTGTGGGTCTCCCATCCCTACAGTAGAACACCCTCCAAGACCTCCTGGTCCGCCTCCAAAGCCCCCACCACTGGAAACAGTGCTGGGACACCCTACGGTATCTATATTAGGTGTAGGAGGTGGCGGGGAGCTGCAGAACTGTGACGGCAGGTGCGGAGGCGGACTTCCTGCCACTCGTGGAGGCCCTGTGGAGATGTTATTCCTCTGCACGGGCTCTGAGAGCACTGACGGATCTTCCATGCTCTGAAAACCCATATAAAGAAGATTTCCGTTGTTGTTCGCACTGGTCTGATTGTGGAGGTGAGGGTGCCCTGCGTGAAGTGGCCCTGTTTGGAGAGGAGCCAGGTTTTGCGGGTGTAGCGGGTGGAGGTTGGGGTCTGGAGGGTTGGGGATGCTCCCACTCTGTGAGCCTGAGGAGCAGCGCCGCAGGTGAGGGGCACACGGAGGCCGCTCTGGGTCATCATTTTCCCCTGGCCGCTTCATTCGCAGGAACCATGCTACCCACTGCAGCAAAACGAGTTGCACCTAGAGAGAGAAAGAGAAGTGAAAAGATATGTAGACATGAGAGAGGACAACAGGGGACAACAGAGCATAACAGCACTTAAAGAAGTGAAAGAAAATATGAGAAAGCAGCTATGAAGCACTAAAACCAGCTACTCTTCCTGACCTACATCTAACACCAGTTACGCCGCACTAACAGTCCGTATTTTGTCTCTTTCAAACTGCAGCTGCACTTGTAGAAGTATAAGATTCTCACCAGGGATGCCTGAGAGAATGAACATTTCTTTTTCTTTAACTGGATGCCCAACAAAAATTGGTTGTCATATTACTGCTTCATAATGATCTTGCTATAATGTTTCAATAAACTACAGCACTAAAACAAAGAGAAGGTTACTCAAAGTGATGCAAATTTACTCCTTTCTTTAAATTAATCTACTGCTTTCTCCTCTCATTGTTTCTTCCTCTCTTCCACAATATGAAGCTCACTGGGAAAAAGTCTACAAGTCCCCTGAAAGGGCAGATTAGCCCAACAGCATCCAGATGGGTGTCTGGCACCTAATGAGAAGCTGATGTCCAGATGACTGCTCAATTACACTCCACCGGGTATGTTTACCAGCCAGGTAACTGTCTCTGCTGCTGCTACTGTTGATGTTGTTTTTTTCCGGGCTGTAATTATGAACTGTGCTGGTTCGATGCTCTCATCTGAACCACATCAATTAGCTTGTTAATTGGCCATTGGACTGTCTGAACAGGCCATTCATCAACAAAAACGTCCTTGGATTGTGTCGATACATCCAGCATCTGCACTCTCAAAAGCCATTGCACACATATTGATAAATGCAGGTCTGTCAATTTGTCTCTGCAGTCAAAACATAAATTACAAAGAAAATACATTTTAATATGCCAATTCTACAGCCCCTGTTTAGGGGTTAGGGCTGGTCAAGATTAGGATGCTGCGTGAAATATAAATAAAAACACAATGCAATAAATTGCAAACCTCAAACCATTATTTTATTCACAAAAGAACATAGAAAACATATCAAATGTTGAAAGTGAAACATTGTGTCCCAGCCTTTTTGGAATTGGTGTTGTATATTTCAGTGGTTGATATTTTACATTGCATTTGCTGAACACCTTCTTTCAATGTTTTCATATTTTAAAATATTCACATTAGAACAAAACCTGTTTTAGAAAAATACAAAAAATCTGATGCATTTTTTATTGTTAAAAAGAAGGCAAGAAAAATAAAAAGAAGGAATGAGTCAAATCGAATCCACCCACATATCCAGAGTGCTTTGAAATGCACTCCTGTTGAAGTCTGTGGCGAGGCATTTGATGAACACACTCAGGCAGACTGACACTGCTGGATGAGTCACAGCCGAGGAAGTTGGAGAATAAAAAGAGAAAGAAAACTGGCAGAGAAGCACAGGTACAGAACTAACAAATGGATAAAATGTTATTGAAAACGGCAGAGCTGAAGAATAATACCAAAGCCTGAACAGAGATTAACAAAAAGAATGTATCTGACTATCTAGCTGAATAAGACCAACCTTTGACAATAAGCAGGAAAGCATGATGCATATTACTGATAATATATGTGGGGTTAGCCTCACCCATTTTGGCATGTTTCCTCCATTTGGATCGTGGTGATGATACTGCAGTACCACCACTGTGGCGATGACTGACATTCCAACGATGATCATTATACTGGCAAAGTACTGACCTGGGAGGAGGGAAGTATAAAACATTTCATTTTTAAGTCACACTTCAATTTCCTACTGGCCTATTGAACCTCACTGTAGGTAATGCAGGATCCAGTTTAGCACACAGACCAAAAGCCATTTTTGAAGAAAAAATCCACAAGATTACTTTAAAAACATACTTTTATCTTAATTACAGACTCTCAGACACACAGCTTATTTAATACTTAATTTCTGTTTCCAAGGAGATGAGCTCCTCTGATTAGTTCTTAGAAACACATAAGAAGATTCTTAAGAGAAAACATAAATTTGTAGGAACAGTTTCTTGTTTTATTCAAGCTGAGCACAGCCTCTGTTAGATATCTTCATAACATCACTACTGCTGAGTTTTAACTGTGCTGGAAAAATAATCAAACAGATAATGATCAGGGTAGATATCCATCTATCCATCTTCTTCCGCTTATCCAATTCAGGGTCGCGGGGAGACTGGAGTTTATTCCAGCAGTCATAGGGTGAATGGTGGGGTACACCCTGTCTTTCCAGGACTAACACAGAGAAACAGACAACCAATCACGCTCACATTTGCACATACAGTCAGTTTACAATTACCCATTAACCTAACAAACATGACTTTGGACTGCAGGAGGAAGCTGGAGCACCCAGAGAGAACCCATGCAAGCACAGGAAGAGCATGCAAACTCCACACAGAAAAGCAGGAGCCCTCTTTCTGTGAGGCAACAGTACTAACCACTGCACCACCATGCCGCCTGGACAGATCTCCTTTATTTAACAAAAAAATGCTCAAAGGAACACACAAAACATAGTAATGATCATGACTCTGCAGTTTTTTTCTTTTAAGTTTTTAATGACCAGGATTTGTGTCTTCAGGCAAGAATGGCCTTGCATCTGTCTTGGCTGCAGTGTCAGCTCACTAAACATAATTTCCAGCAGTGTGCCCACAATCAATTTAGACTATTAAACTTTAAGGTAAGCAGGTGGCCACAATAAATTTTCTTACTACAGTTTTTTGTGGAGCATTCTACAATGCTGCTGTTTTGTTGGAGTATGTCATAATTGTATATTTTTTTTTAGTTTTTTATCCACCTGAATTCACTCTCTTAGGACAGAGGGTGTGAAATCGTGTGTAGATTGTAAAGTCGCCTGTGACAAACCTGGCTGTCGGTCAATTGGTCTACAAATGTAGTATAGACTGAAAAATCTAAACTGTTTGATGGATTGGCCTGAAATTTTGTGTGACATTTGTGGATTAAGGTTAGGTGAGAACCACTGTCTTTTTGTCCAGCCTGCAATCAGGCACTGTATGTTTCACCCAAGCACAGTTCATGTCATTCTATAGCACAGTAGAAGGAGACTGCTGGAGAGCAGAACATATGTCTTCAATTCCAACTCATCTGTGTCAGCCATGAAGGCAGAGTAAACCTTTTCAGCACTGAAAAATACAGCTTGTGTCAAGAAATGAAACATCCAGCCAGCTAATGATTAAAAACTATAAGCCAGCAAAAAAAAAAGCATCACCAACATACGCCACAATCCTCTAACAAGACGCACAAGAAACACTAAAAGTGTGTTGGCTCCATAAATTGACTCCCAGTCATCAAACCCTTTAGAAATCCTGATCTAGTTTAATCAAGGTGCTCAGCAACTAGAAGGTAGTTCCTACAGCACACAGCTATGAATCAGTACCAAAAAAAATAAGCAGTTTTATGGCAGTAGACCAGTTAACTAACTAAACATCTTTCTCATACCTATAAGAGGGACGGAGTCAGATGTGGCCGGCATGATCTCTGCAACCAGCAGCATGAAGACAGTGAGGGACAGGAGGACGGTGATACCTACAGATAGAAAGATAGATAATACATTTTGTTAAACAATCAATACAGCAGTTTAGTCTCCTCAGTCGCTGCATCGTTTTGTGAGAAGCTGCATTAGTGTGTTTGGTGTTTTGATAAATGGTCACACTTGGGATGAGATCAGGTTCGATTTATGTAAATTGCCAGCTAACGCTCATGCACTGAATCACTTTTTGGCATTCTGCACCTTTCCAGCGAAACACACTTCCAAATGCACAGCATATAGCCATTTTAAAGGTGTTCAAGCGCCAACTGTGTGCATGTGAACACACCCCTCACACCCTCCCACAATTCCATCTTCATTTATCCACTGCCACGCTATCTGTCTCACTTCGCCAGCACACAGAATTTAGGGAGTGCTTTGCTGGCATAACTGTCCCCATTCAGAGGTATTCAATTAAACTCCCGGGCAGAGAGATAAAATATGAATACTCTTTAAGGATATTAGGTGAATTAAAAATGCATCTTTTATGTCGCCTTTTTTCTTCACAAATCACACTTGTTCTTTTTAAAAGCAAGCTCTTCTAACCCTGACGGCCCAGCCATTTGGTACATGTCTCCTCCATCAAGTAAAGTGACAGTGAGTATTTTCCTGGAAGGCAGTGTGTAAGTTCTCTCCCCCTAATCAATTCACTAGCCTTAATTACATCAATAGGTTAATTGGCCGTGTGTGTAAGACTTAGCATTTTTTTTTTCTTTGGAGAAATGCTGCGTAATGCATCCTGTGTTGAGGTTAAGGATATGCCTTGACAATGCTGTTCCTTCCCACGCAGACATGAGTCAAAGAGCATTTAGAGAAAAGGATTTATCCAAATTTCAGGGTGAATTTAATGCAATGTCAAGCTGCAGGAAAGGATTAATCTTACTCAATCCTGTGGCTGTTTTTGCAAACAATCATATTCTCCCTTTTTCCCCTAGGTGTCACCATAGTGGATGAATCTGCGCATGTAATTTGGCACAGATTTTACGCAGATGCCTTTCCTGATGCAACCCTCCCATTTATCCAGACTTGGGACAGACACTAGGAGTGCACTGAATTGTGATCCCCGAGGCTGAGCTTGTGCCTCCTCCCAGTTTTAAACCCTCATGTGCGTGGCGAATGTGTAAACCACTGCACTATGGAGGACAATAAAATGTCAAGAATGATCAGTTCACCTAATCCAAAAGGTATGCATTCAAGTAGCTGTTTTTGTTTGACAAAAACGCCCAAAACAGTTCATTTAAATAGAATACAATGTAAATTAAATTTACATTTAAATTTTCATGTTTAAAAACTGAGAGCTGAGAATTTCTTTATATTTTGGTTTAAAAACTCAACCAGTTTTTAAAATACACAATCGGCCACTTCATTCTTCCTTTAGCTGCTTAATTGTTTTACCGCTATAAATGTCAGATAATGTGAAGTCTGAAGTATTTAATGTCTTGAGGAGATGAACATTAGTCATCTTTAAACAGGTTGAAGCAGATATTAAAGTGTATTTGCAGCTGTGACTTGATCACAGCGCTGCTTCCTCTCGTTCTCTCTTAGAGCCCATTATTGTGTGATTTGGATGTCTCCCCTCTTCTCTTCCTCATCAGTCCTCCCTCTCTCTTTTGTACTGTCCTCTCTCATCCCTTTCGAATTCTTCTCCTGTCGGTGTTATCTTTTTGCTTCCCTCCCACATCCATCGGTTTCTGTTCCTCCTCCTCACATTTCTCATCTTTCTATTTTATCCTGTAATCCCTCTCCTCTCTCAGCTCCCCACCCTCTGTCTCCCTTTGTCTGTTTCATGCCTCCCCATAGTCTCCGGTGCCACTCCTTCATTTTCTGAATTTATTCTGGGATGGGTTGCTTACTGTGAGCTCAGTTTTTGGCAGGCTATAAACTAGTATATATTCACACCTAAGGGTAAGTTTGAGATTTTACATGCTCCCTGGAACTTTATGGCTAAATTGGATCATCATTAGTCTGTATTTTTGTTTAAAAAAATATTTTTTACAAAACTTTACAAAAGAAAACGTATACAGCAGCATTCATTCCACATCTTCTTATAAATGTCTGTATCTCCAAAATGCCAAAAATTTGTAACATTGTGTAAAATTTGCAAATCATTTAAATTATATAAGAGAAATTTGAGTGTTTTATGAAAAATACAGTTAGGTCTATAAGTTTTGGGACAATGACACATTTTTTGTAATTTTCCATGGTGGATTTTAAACCAAACAGTCAAAATGTGATTGAAGTGCAGACTTTAAGCTTGAATTCAAGGGGTTTGACAAAAGTATTGCATCAGCTGTTTAGGAATTATTATTATTATGTATACACAGTCTACCATTTTCAAAGGCTCAAAAGTAATGGGACAACTGACTGACCAGCAGTTCCATGGCCAGGTAAGGCCTGTCCCCTCACCATTCCACAACAAACTAAGTAGACAAAAGACCAGGAGCTTAGTCCAAGTGTTAAACTTGCATTTGGTAGCTATTTGATGAAACTTTTAACATGACGTCAAAAGAGATGTCGAGGCAACTGAGGGAGGCCTAAATTAGGCTGAAAAACCAAAATAAACCTATCAGAGTGATAGGAAAAATTTTAGGAGTTGCCAAAACGACAATCTGGAACATTCTTAAAAAGAAGGAATGCGCTGGACAACTCAGCAACACCAAAAGGCCTGGAAGACCACAAAAGACAGCTAAAATGGATGATCAGAGAATTATTTACTTGGTTAAGAAAAACCCTTCAGAACATCTAACTGTGTCAAGAACACTCTCAAGGAGGTATGAGTATCTTTGTCAAAGCCTGCAATCAAAAGACCCCTTCATGAATGCAAATCAAGAGGGTTGTGCCAAGCCACATTCCACGTGTGTTACAGCAGTATGACTGTAGTAAACAAGTCTCCGTGCTTGAAGGAGTCCAGCTGATATTTCTTCTGACAAAATTTCTGTTTTCCTTTAGTTTTATTTTTTACACTGTGTCTATCTCTGATTTGAAACCTCTACTCCACATTCATGTTTACTTGCTCACAGTTTCCTGTTTTTACTGGTATCTTTTTGTTTCTTGGCCACCCACACATTAGTGACTTAAAGCAAAAAAAACAAAAACATTACAAAATATGTTTTGATGGGCTTGCACTGATTCTCAGACTGGTTTCTGAAGACAGAAATTCCTGTCCATTAAGACTAACAAGCCCTTCTCCAACTTGTCTACATGAACCACTGAAGATGACTTATGTCCACTAATTCCTTCGTTGTAGCAGTTTCTGATCTACTCACCCAGTGAGATTTTCTCCCCAGAGTCAGCTGGCAGCACAAAAATTAGCAAGGTCATAGAAGAGAGTAGCACACATGGGATGAGCAGGTTCAGGGCATAGTAGAGCGTTCGCCGCCGTATTGTAATAACAAATGTCACATCCGGGTAGGGCTCCTTACAACAGTCATAGAAGAGCTCATTCCGGGTGCCAGGAACACCTAGAATAACACAGACAGAGAAAATTATTAAGTTGTTCATGACTGGATGAAAGACAGAGGCAGCTGTGGGACAGGAGGTAGAGTGGATTATCTACTGATCAGTGGTTCCATCCCTGGCTCCTCCAGTCCACATGCCGAAGCATCCTTGGGCAAGACATTTAACGCCAAATTGCTCCTGATGCAGCCATCGGCGTGTGCATGTGTGCAAGGAAACTAGAAAGCACTTAAGGTATATAATAAAGCACTGTATGAATGTGTGAATAGGTGAATGAAGCAGTACAGTAGTACTAAGTAGTAGAAAGCACTTTGAGTGCTAAGTCAGAGTAGAAAAGCACTATATGAGAAACAGTCCATTTAGGAGAATACAATACAAAGTCTCTCCCTACTGACCTATAAGGTCCCACTCCCCATTGGGCATGTAGCCCGAGATGTCAGCATCATTCATCTGGAGGTCCAGTAGCCAGCCATCATACGTCCAAGAGCCAAATTTCAGCTCACATTTCTGAATGTCAAAAGGAAACCAGCGAACATCCACATTGCATGTGCTCATAAAGATTCCTGAAAAAAGACAAAAGCACAGAAGCTCCTCAATCAATTGAATAAATGACAGTAATGACCCTGCAGTTTCCTGTACAGAGGTGACAGGGGAAAGATGTATAGTAGGACCACTTGTTTTGTGCAGAGAGTCTGTCCTGAATATCAAGTTCCTTGTTAGAGAAATCATTCATTCACTTCAAGACCTCATATTTTTTTCTGCAGAAATTGTGTGAAAAATGCTGTATCACAGCTAAGAGTGCACACTGCAACAGGATTTTTTTATGAATATGGTGCAGGTCTATAGAGAGTTTACAGTTTTTAAATTGAGTTTGGAGGCTGAGGAAGTGAAAGCAAGGACTGGATTAGAAACAACCTCCTGTCATAGAGACAGCTATAAAAAAATACTTGGCAGCTATATATATTGTCACTCACACATTTCAGATATTCACTTCTAAGAACAAATACTGCTTCTCCTCTCTGCCTGCACACACACAGCTGTTAGCTAAGCCTCAGCGAGAGAAGAAAACATCAACAGTGACACTGAAAAATGAGATTGTGCACAGTGCCATAATCAGATTCCCACTTCTATTATGCAAAAAATAGTGAACACTCACAAACGTATGCATGGGCATAAGGAACCACAAAACCATAAAGACAGACTCCCACCCCAGAACTAAAAATCTCAATGATTCTCACAATGGTCACTGGCAAACTGCAGCTCTTAAAGTAATTACTGAAATAAAATTGTCAGACACACACACACACACACACACACACACACAGAACCAAAATGCCAAAGAAGCCTTGCAGCTCTCAAAGACGTTCATTATGAGCCTGCCCACATGCAAATCAGTCTGCAGAGGTAAATGAAAGGAAGGAAGGAGGTTAGCAGGTTGAATGCTGGTTTCAAAGCAGAAGTCAATCACAAAAAATGACACCAAATGCAGCTGCAGCTATAAATTTTCTCTCTATATGCTCTCTGCTAATTAAAATCCAGTTTCTAACCTCAAGTTCTTGTCATTACGTCATGATTATGTCTTTATAATTGCTCAAGTTGTGAGCTCCTAAGGTCCTAATGTCTAAATTACACTGATAAGAGTAAAGGTAGTTCCATCTGTCTGTGCACTCTTCTGCATATTTCTAGCCTGCCTCTCAAATATATCCAGTAACCTTGAAGAAACACAGTCAAACAAGGCACCAGAATCTTCTTTGCAGCTTGGAACAATCTGTCTCGCAGCACATGCGGATCCCAAAATAAAACTCCATCATTCTGAGGATCACTTTCCAAGAAGACGGCATTTCAAGGCCTACAGACAAGATTACCTTGTTGTAAATGTCATCCAGTCCAGATATGAGCTAAAGCCTGCTACATCGTGTTTCCTGTTATGCCATTAACCCAAATAGAGCACCTTTACCTCTGCAGCAAAAAGAGTTATTCTGATGGCATGCAACAGACACCTAGGATCCTCCACATCTGAATTATTTACTGTGTCAAGCTCCTGCTCCATGCCTGCCACCCACAAACCTGTTGTATCTCATCTACTGAAATAACCAGCTGAAAATCAGGAATTGTACCCATGTGTCAAGAAACTGATTTGCTTATCATCCTTTTGCTTTTTCACTAGATTTTCTTAATTTTTCTATTTACCAATGCTCTTGTCTTTTCTCTCCTTCAACTATTGTTCCAAATGAAAGTACTATATCTGTGCATTCTTCCACTAATAGACTCCAGTCCTAATCACAGCATTAAGCAGCTGTATTTACATTCAGCAGCAACCCGTTGCAGCTGAATAGAATTCTTAGGGCGTCTTTTTGAGCGTGCAGTCCTCGACTTCTACTTCAAAAGGCAATTTCAGACCCTCCCAATCCCTCCTCTCAGCCCAACACAAGGGATTCAGTCTTAGACTTAGATAATCTGGCGTATGAAGAAAAGACTGAGAAAATACAAAGCAAAGACCCGTAGAAACACAAAGGAGCTGTTACTTTTATGGGCTTGCACAGGTCTTGTGTTTGGGTTAAGACAGGAAGCGGAGGAAGCGGTCTCCTATTTATAGGTGTTACTCACAGCACTGGGAATCTGTAACTAGTGACTAACTAGGGATGCTGTTTTACACTGATGAAATATTAATGTCAAGTGTACAAATAGGGGAGAGACGTGATTGCAGAATGAGTTGCTGCTGCTGCACCTCAGGGAAATGAGGAAGCGATAGGAAGGGGGAATGAGATGAATGATAGGGAGAGCATTAATGACGATAAAATATATAAAGAGGCTCACCTGGAGGCAGATACTTGGCAAAGCCGCTGGAGTTCACCAGAACATTGGTCTTAAAGGTGGAGTCAAAGTCGTCATCTGCACTGAGGAAGGACAGGGGAGGAAGTGACACTACTTGCTGATGTGCATGTACAAGGTGTGCATTTAGGCCAGAGGTCTCGAACATGTAGCCACATGTGGCTCTTTTACCCATCTCCAGTGGCTACCTATGACTTTGAATAATTTAACATGAATATGGAAATGATCAATAGTTATTTTTTAAGATCCGTTTGCTTTCATATCCAAGGCTGCTGCCTTCCTGATGTGTTTGATCCATGGCTTGACTTTAGTCAAAATAAAACTGAAACTTGTCTATATGCTTACTTTTACTATTTTTTTTTTAGCTATTAGACTCCATGTTTATTCATCTGCTGTGACTAAAACAAGGGAGAAGTCAAAAGTACTTGTATTGATCATAAAAACAGGCTATTTTTAATTTGATTCATTTTCATAACCACAGATGGGAATCAAAGTGGCTTGCATAGCTTAATCTGCTTCAAAATAGGCCTTTTTTTTTTAGCAATTTTTGTTATTTCAGTCCTATAACCTATTAAATGCAACAAATGCAAAGTAAAATGCCACTTAAATGCCAAATAATCATATAAAGACACTGCTGAGAAGTCACTTCTGGTAAATTATACTTATAGTATTGTCAATAGATTAAATCAATACTGTATAGCCTGTGTCACCTTCATTATAAGAACCAAATATGTTTTACGGCTCGATACAGATATTTTTGGACAAAAATTGCTCTTTTGAAAGTAAAAGTTGCTGAGCCCGATTTAGGCATTTCTGCAGGGTTTACCTGTTGTAGAGCAGGATGTCTGGCGTCCAAATCTGATCTGTGGTAAAGCGAAGATTTTTCACTCCAGGGTGTTCGCTCTGGTTCCACTGGAGATAGTGGTCGAACCAACTCTTCAACACACAAGCACGGATACAGTGTGTGTCCCAATGGAATACAGACAAAATAATTTATCTCCAAAGCCCTCTACTGTTCAGTTTCCAACTTCATTTCCTGTTTTATTTTGATAACCACTGCTTTTGCACACCGGTTGTTTACTTCCTGTCTTTGTCTTTTCCCCTCCCTTATGATTACCTGCTCTGCCCTCATTATTTATATCTTCCAGATGAAAGTTGGGAGATATAATTAATCTAATCTGATCTGTTCCTGTGCAATCTGATCTGATCCAGGTTATCCCTCGAAAGCTTTTGCCCTGGTCTTGGAGATATTAAGTGGTGAAAGGCATCACATTTAGTTTCACCTGTTTTCAATTACTTATTTGTGTATTACAGTCATCTCCTTCTCTTTTTTGTTGTTCATTAGTCTGTTTGTATTCCCTGAGGGCTCTTTCCTTTATGTGCCTGTGTATTTAGTTTCTTTGTGCTTGATTTTGTTCCTGAACTCTGATTACTGTATTTTGATTAAAGTCCAGAATTTCTTTTCTTTCCTGAGCCTGTGTCTACACTCAGGTCCTCTGTGTTGAAGTGATTGTAAGTAAGTTGTTCAGAGTGACCTTAATTTACATGTTACGGACTGAGAAAAGTAGTTTAACTACTGAAACCCACAATAGTAAAAAATTAATTATCACCCAAAACAGTCAGAGTCTCACGGGGGTTCTTACCATCTGTAGCCACATGTTAGAGGTTAACACCTGGTTCTTCTCATCCTGCAAAACATTTAAACCACTTTTAGCATGTTACTTTTCTCAGAACTCCTTTGCTGTGTAAATCACAAGACAAAGACATGAACACTGCTTTGTATCCATGTTAAAGATGACAGAAATAAACAAATATTTACAAGAAACCCAGTGCATTATTAATGTTGCAGTTTCAGGCATAAACAAACTGAATGCTGAGCATGTGTTTCTGGCTAATTTACATTTTAATTCCAAATAAGCAAATGTTCAACGTTCTCCAAAAAATATCTGTGTTAAATCCTTTTATTTCAGTTCATGATTCATCAGTGTGGTGAGGCTAAGAATGACAGGCACCTACCACATCCATGATCTGTATCAAACTGAGAGTGAAGAAAACAGTGAGAGGGTGGGAGTCGTTGCCCACTGGTCGCTCCATTCGGTTATAGTCCTTCAGGAGGTTTTTCAGCAGGCTCCTCTGGTGGGGACCCTGCAATGACACTAAAAAGGCAGCAGGCTTACATTTAACTCTGACATGATGATTACATGTGAAAGAAAGAAAGATTTAATGAGAAAATGTCTTTTTGCTAAAGTTTAGTTCACCTTAAAAGCCCTTTTTCACAGATTACAACGTGTGCTCCCAATATTCAAGGAAAAACTCGAATAAAAAAATGCACTAGGGAATCAAATGACAGGCTGTTGAAAAAAGGAAAAAAATGTTACTGATGAAATCAGAAGATTTAACCTTGAGGAACCGAGCTTCCTTATCTATAAATACATCCAGAAAAACATGACTGAAATTCAAAGAGGACAGATGAAGAGGGTGAGGGTGAGGAAAAGCAGATTTAATGATGAAATTAGTAGAAATAAAATTGATCTTTTATCACCATTAGTCACACTTATCTTGACTTTTATGATTTAAGCTTTGCAAATGAAACATGGAGTAAAGGTCCAGCTCCTCAGTCAGAATGAACTATTTAAGATTACTACTAAAAATACGGAAGGAAATCAACAAACAGGAGAAAGCTTTAGAGTGAGCATGGAGGACATTAAGTAAACAGAAACTAATTAGAAGTGTAGGAAAACCTTATCAGGGCATAACTGGCACTAATGAATGTATAATTAGGTTTGTTTGAAAAGCTCAGAGGTAATACTCATTAAAATGTTGAATTAAGACATAGAAGAAGTGAGAGAAGTATTACTGTTGAGCACAAATATGCCTTTAAAATTTAAATTGTATACCCATCATAACACAGTTGAACTTTATCCAGATACATTATATATTATTGTTTATTATTTAGGTTTCTAAATCTGCTTGTTATACCATGCTGACATCCATCCATTTTCTTCACTGCTTATCTAACTTAGGCAGTTGGCGCTTATCCCAGCTGTCATAGGGCAAAAGGCAGGACGAACTCAACACAAGTTGCCAGTCCACATGGTTAACAAAGAGACAATCACTAAAAAGCATGTTTTTGATCACTGATCGTAACTGGAGTACCTTCAGCTGCACCTTTATATTTTCCCTCAAGGGGTTGCTACAACAGATTGATCTATATCAATAATTTGACAGTTTCACACCAGATGCCCTTCCTGATGCAACTCTCCACAGGGAGAGGGGAGAGGGGCTTGTGTCCCCATCTGGAATCAAACCAATTCAATTTATTTAAATAGCGCCAACTCACAACAAAAGTCATCTCAAGGCACTTTACACTGTAAGGTAAAGACCCTACAGTATTAGAGAGAAAACCTCAACAATCCAGTGATCCCCTATGAGCAAGCACTCAGCAACTGTGGGAAGGAAAAACGCCCTTTTAACAGGAAGAGACCTCCAGCAGAACCAGGACTTTTCACTTATAAGGCAAACGTGTAAACCACTACACTAGTTAGACACTGATGGTAGTCAGAGTACCTGGAGGAAACCCTGGCATGGGGATAGCAAGCAGACACCACACAGGAAGTTTGAACCATTTGCCAACTGTCTTGCAATGAGGTGACGGTGCAAGCCTCTGTTGCACCGTACCACCCCAATGGTAACATCTTCTTCTTCCACTTTCAGCTGCTCCGGTTAGGGGCTGCCGCAGTGGATCATCTGCCTCTATCTCACCCTTTCCCTTGAATCCTCTTCTGTCACTCCAACCCTTTGCATGTCCTCCTTCACTACATTCATGAACCTCCTCTGTGGTCTTAGTCTCTAAATTTCAAGTCCTCACGCTCACCTCCACCCTCCTACCTTTCTTTCTCTCTCTGCCTCCTAACATGCCTTCCCCCTTTCCTCCACCTTTGTCTTCAGCCAACAGTGCCCTAGTTTTCACCGGCACCCTGTTGGCTAACGGCACCAGAGGCAATCGTTTTTAACCCGGGGCGCAACCAATCTGCTATGGAAGCCGTATTATGAATCAGCATATTTGGTTTGGCAAAGTTTTTATGCTGGATGCCCTTCGTGATGCAACCCTCCCCATTTACCCAGGCTTGAGACCAGCACCAGGAGTACACTGGCTTGTGGCCCCCTGTGAATGGGTTACCCCTATGGCAGCATACAGAATTTCCTGTATGTTACCCCTACGGTAACATAGGGGTAGACCAAATGTTATGCACTGCATAATACAAATCTTTTCAAGCCTCCTACTTGGAATATTTCATATATTTTGAACAACAAACATGTGAAAAGGTTTGGGAAGTCTAATATATGCAAAAGATTTAGATCTTTCAGAAAGTCAATCAGAATAGTTGTTTGTTGCAGGGTTTTTTTTTTTTTCATTTTAAATTGATTAGGTTTTATATTTCCCACTTAAATCTGTGAACTTTGTTCGCTGGAATGCTGTGTATAAAATGGGAGGGGCAGGTTCCTGTTCATTTTTTCACTTGAATTTAAAAAAAACAAGTGCAGACCACACTTTGCAGGAAACACTGCTGAACAGTATGGAGAAATTATGTTTATATAATAAGCAGTTATATTGGGGTGTTCTGATGGGAATATGACAGAATTAAGCCCTGGAGGTGTAGCAGTACAAATTTACATGCATTCATGGTGGTGTTTTCTTTCAAAGCATGCCAAGGAATGAAAATGCCCTGGATGTTTTCATCTTTAAAACTTAGTGTGCAAAATACTGTCAGAAACTTTTGCTGTCTTTGTCTTCTTATCTTTTATGTCTCACACCTCTTGATATTTAAAAACAAAAATACTGAGCATCATTTCACTCCTGGTGCTATTCCCCGTAGGTGAAGTTCACCTGCTCCCCTCGGGTCTGCTCTCAGATCTGACATCATTTGTCAGCCTTTACATTTAAGCTGGAACTTGTGCTGCTCAGAGCCCCGTCAGCTCGACTGTAGCAACATGTTCACAACAGAGAATCAAGATGGAAGAGCCGATCTATAATGTCCAATTCAACTGATCTGTAACAGGTTTTCCGAGAGCCTCTCGTGTGCACACAGAATTGGATAGAAAGAGGCAAAAGAAAAACTGACTGCTCTGATCTCACATCTGCCTCGCTGAGCAGACCAAATGTCAACCTGCCAGTTAAAACATCTCATGCGGGGGCATCAAACCACCCTATCTCAAGTAAACTAGTATCTAGAAAATATGAATACAGTTATGAAGGTGTAAAGAAGCAAGCAAACAGGTGAGCAAGAGTCCTACTTTTCTTCTCTTGGATTCTTTTTTCCTACTTTTAATTCTTATTCCACTGTATACTTCAGAGATCAAGCATCAACAACATGGACTCCAGCTCCCAAATTCCCATAAAAATGCCACTGCTGCAATCAGATTCCCTGAAAGAAGGAATGAAGGACAGAGAGAGGGAGAGATGCAGGCAGGCTCACCGTGGATCAAAGCAGAGAATCCAGAAAGCAACAGAGCCACCGAGTGCCACATCCTGGTGGTGTGGAGCTTGAGAAAAGAGGCAGAGGCAAAAGAGGAGAAGCTTCAGATGTTGGAAGAGGAGGAGGAGGAGGGACAAAGGGGGATACAGAGAGGAAAGGGAGGAAAAGAGCACAGACTCAGGAAGCTGCTGGAAATCCTCCGGTCTGCATCCAGTCAGCATCAGAGGAAAGGAGTGCGAGCGTGTGCTGGAAGAGAGGGAGCATAAGAGGAGAAGGGGGAGGAGATGGTGGCTGTGCTCTCTCTCTCTCTCTCTCTCTCTCTCTCTCTCTCTAGGAGGTGGGACTAAAATGGAGAGAACACCAGAGAAAATGTCAGTGATGGGGTGAAAGATTTGAAGATAAAGCAGTGAAGTGGGAGGAAGGACAGGTTTTAATTAGTCTTTCACCATGAGCTGACCTTATTAAAGGGAATAGAAACAGATGAGGCCCACGCTTTTAAGTGCCCTTAACACTAAAGGGAGGAGACGTTTGAGTGGAAAAGTTGCATGGCATAAAAAGGTCAGCAGTAACAGACAGAAAAAAGGCAAGGAGCAGCAAAGTGAACTGACAGAGGCTCAGAGTGTGCATAAATACATGCAACAAAAGGCAAAAGTACCATGTAACTGTCTGGACTTACCATACTAAGCCTATCAAATGCACGTTATGGTGATCTATTTGCCCCTGTGTCTGATTTTGTGAAGAAATTGAGCATAAAAAGCACATCCTTGAACTGAACTTCTTAGACTGTAAAAGATGGATCCCCCGTGAATGCATATAGTGTCATCATACTTCTACCCCTTGACAGTATTCCTTACTGTGCCTCTGTGTGCTTTGTGGCTGGTTTAACACTGTTTGCTGCGTCGGGTGATCTTCTCACACTCTTTGAATCCTGCGGGGCAGACAGACCTCCTGTTTAATTGAGAAAGTGCTGGGCTCTGCAGGAGGGCAGCAGGGAATGTGCACAGTTAAACTCCACTTCTCATTTGTCCTCATGAAATGCTGATGCAAGGACTGAGAAAGGAGAGGGGGGGGGCAAGGAAAAGAGGAAGAAAGAGTTGGACTGTATAATAGATTACCCTATTACTTCTGCCGCCCTTCGGAATTACCCCTTTCCAGCAGCCTGTCACACATCCAGAGCGCTCCCGAGCTGCAGATTCATGCTCGGCTGCGCGCAGAGGATGGAGAGTGGCCCTCGGAGGAGAAAGAAGGATGGCCAAGTCAGCGGCTAAAGCAGGGGGAACTGCGGCAGGCGTGGAGCGAGGACGCACGGTGCGCCTCAGCGATGTATCATCAGAGGGGAAGCGTCCTGTTGCTGCCTCTGTATCCCTGCAATATTGCTGCGTAAATATGCGCAAAACTTTACTTTCACTTAATCTCGCGGGAAACAAAAGCGCACTCTCGGTGCTGTTTTGCTTCAAGCACCGGTGTGACACTGTGCCAAAAAAAAAACAACACAAAAACCCATTAAGCTTCACAGAAAATACAGATTAGAGGCGCTGAAGCGTGGGTGACATCTGGTGGTTTGTTTTCTATCTGCACGCTGGCTGCGGCTCAGCGGCTCTGGCAGCCCAGGCTGCTGGGAGCAGAGAGGTGGCGGCGGTAATTAACAAGGAAGATACTGGGCTGAATGGCACGGGGGGATGATGGGCTGTAAAGAGAGGGCTAATTAGGAAACGACGCCAGCCAGTGAATGAAAACACAGCAGCGTGTGAATTAAAACCTTAGTAATGATGATGGAGACTGGACATGTTTTAAATGTGCCTGTCCTGATTGTGATTCTAATGACACAGCAGCAGCAGCAGCATGATGGCCACTGCTCTGACCTGCTTATCCCCCCCTCTGTGCTAAATGCTGAACGGCGCCCTTCACAATGCAGCCATCGCGGCTGCTGTGCTGTGTGTTTTTAATTACTCTGCTGATTGGATTAGGCCCTCTCCTAAACTGACACGTCCCCTCCACTTAATAGTGTGTTATCGACAAGAGCAGCACATACATCCATTTACTTCTGATTTGTCAGTGACTTTTTTTTTTGGTCTTGAATGGAGTGGAGTGGATGAAGTTCTTTTCTAATAGAGAGTTATGTCCTCTCCCAGTAAGCTCTGAAGCTGTTGGGCTATAATCCTATAAAATTTTATGGAGTGAAATCGAAGAGTACTCCGTTCAGCTTACTGTTTCTATTACATTATCCTTCTCACAATGAGCACGTTTTTTAAGGTATCAAAACTGATGCTGCTGAATCCTACACATTATTGTGCAAAAGTCTTGAGCAAATATTTTCCCCACAAGGAGCCAGACTTTCTTGAATTTTTTAAAGTGGTCTTAAAGAACAGTTCTCCAGGATTTCTGAAGGTCGTTCAAAGTTTTCTTTGAACACTGGCTGCTTTATCACTCATTTTCAGACCAGACCAGGATGGACAGGATTAGGAGTACATCAGAGAGACAGCTCAGGTTGAGAAATTTGGAGTCAAAGTAAAGAGAGGCAAGGCTGAGATGGTTTGGACATGTTCAGAGGAGGGATAGTGGACATATTGGACAAAGGATGTTGAAAATGGAGCTGCCAGGCAGGAGAAGAAGAGGAAGACCACAGAGAATCTTCATGGATGTAGTGAAAGAGGACATGCAGAGGGTTGGTGTGAGGGAAGAGGATGCAAGGGATAGGGTGAGATGATCCGCTG
>VUQH01086450.1:0-23057 GCA_015106775.1 Etroplus canarensis | reverse complement strand
CATATTTGAACATGGTCCAGAAACGCTGTCCTGTTCGGTGGGCCAAGACTCATTTGAAATGCACTGTTTCAAAGTGGGAAAGTGTTCTATGGTCAGACGAGTCCAAATTTGACATTGTTGTTGGTAATCATGGACGTTGTGTCCTCTGGGCTAAAGAGGAGGAAGACCTTCCAGTATGTTATCAGCATTCAGTTCAAAAGCCAGCATCTCTGCTGGTATGGGGGTGCATAAGTGCATACGGCATGGGCAGCTCGTATGTTTTGGAAGGAACTATGAATGTTGAAAGATATATAAAGGTTTTAGAGCAACATATGCTCCCCTCCAGATGATGTCTATTTCAGGGAAGGCCTTGTGTATTTCAGCAGGACAATGCAAAACCATATACTGCAGCTATCACAACAGCATGGCTTCGTTGGAGAAGAGTCTGGGTGCTGAACTGGACTGCCTACAGTCCAGATCTTTCACCTACAGAGAACATTTGGCGCATCATTAAATGAAAAATACGTCAAAGACAACAACGAACTCTTCAGCAACTAGAAACCTATATCAGGCAAGAATGGGACTGAATTCTAACACCAAAACTCCAGAAACTCATAACCTCGATGTCCAGATGTCTTCAAACTGTTTTGAAAAGAGGAGGAGATGCTACACCATGGTAAACATGTCCCTGTCCTAACTATTTTAAGACCTGTGGCAAGCAGCAAATTTGAAATGAGCTCATTTAGTGCATAAAATTGTAATATTTCTTAGTTTAAACATTTGATATGTTATTTATGTTCTGCTGTGAATAAAATATTGGCTCATGTGATCTGAAAGTCTTTTAGTTTTCATTTTGCTCAAATTTAAAGAACGTCCCAACTTTTCTGGAATTCGGGTTGTAGAACCACCTTTAGCAGCAATAACTTGACGTAATCATTTTCTTTATGACTTTATCAAACTCTCACACCATTGTGGAAGAATTTTGGCCCACTCTTCTTTACAGTGTTGCTTCAGTTCATTGAGGTACGCAGGCACTGGTTTATACACAGCTCACTTCAGGTCCCACCACAGCTTTCAGTCAGGTTGAGATCTGGACTCTCTCTGACTAAACAATTAATACTAGGTCTTGACTGTTTTCTTTTTCAGCCATTCTGCTGAAGATTTATTGTTGTTGGGCTCATTGTCCTGTTGTATAACCCAATTTAGGCCAAGCTTTAGCTGTTGGACAGATGGCCTCACTTTTAACTCTAGAATACTTTAGCATACAGGGGAGTTCAAGGTCAAATCAGTTACTACAAGGTGCCCATGCCCTGTGGCTGCAAAACAAGCCCAAATCATCACCCCTCTACCACCGTGCTTGACAAATGTTATGAAGTGTTCGTTTTTGGTTTTTGTCAAATGTGGCGCTATGCATTATGGCCACATGTGGTCTTGTCTGTTGAAAGGACGTTGTTACAGAACTCTTGTGGTTTGTTCACATACAACTTTGTAAACCTGAGCTATGCTGCCATGTTCTATATAGAAAAAAGAGGCTTTCTCCAGGTAACCCTTCCAAGCAAGGTATACTCATTCAGACTTTTTTTTTCTAAATTATGTTGTCATAAACTTTAACGTTTAACATGCTAACTGAGAATTGTAGAGTCTGAGATGTAGCTCTTGGTTTTTTGCAGTTTCCCTGAGCATTGCACAGTCTGACCTTGGGGTGGCTTTGCTTTTAACACACACCTGAATGCTCCAGACTGGCAAACTGCCAAAACGTCTTCTTTTATAGAGGTGGTCACACTAGCATTTGATTAGTAGTACCTGGTAGCTCCTTACCCTCTTAATTCCTAAGGAAAAAGTAATGGTGCTGTTGGTTTTTCACAGGATTGCACAGAGTGCTGTGAAAACATTCTTTTCCTCATAACTGCAGCTGCATATAGATTGAATAAAAGAGGAAATGACTGGTAAATGACATGGCTCTGCTCCTCTTTAGGGACAGATAACTGTATAAACTCAATGGGTGTAAAGAGTAGAGTACTTAACGTCAAAAGAGTTCACAAAAAGTTCAGCTCATAAATTAGAGTGTATTTTGAAAAAGTCATATCCTGAAACTGTCTCGCCCTATTAAGTTACTAAACTGCACCTTATCATGACATTCTACTCTTTTAAAGAAATGTCACTGGCTTTGCTACAAAGCCGCTACAGGCATCTGCCGTACCTGTAAAGCAGATGGCCTACTTTCCATGCACTGAATCTAATGGAAATGGCAGGTTGTGCCATGATAAAGCAAAATGGGTACCTGTTGGACCAAAAAAAGGAAACAGTGTTTTCTCTGTGTCCACTGTGTAGCCATAGAAATGGAATGTGATGCCAAGATTAGATTATACCATATTAAAACCACCTGGTGCTTTCATCTTGTCTGAGCCCATGACAACCCTCGGACCTGACATACAAGTTAATGCTACCATTAAAAAACTGATCAGACGCCAGTCTGAGACTGCACTTTTGCATAAAGCTATTGAAAAAAAATTTCATTAAAAAAGTGCATTGGCTAAGCGTTGAAGCAAAAAGCTGGATGGTACTGACATATAACTTCTCACAGTGGCCTCTCAGTAATGTACTGTAACTGTAATGTAATTGCACCACTTTCTATAATTTCTTTATTATTATTATTATTATTATTATTATTATTATGCTTTTATTATTATTTATTTTATCAGAAAATGCAACTCAGTATCAACTTAATTTGTAGGCTATGAGAAAATGTTCCCCTACAGTAACATGATAGATGGATGTATCAGCGGCTTCTGGCAATGTGACCAAAATGAAATTACACACATCAGTTTACCAAGTTTTATTAACCTTGCGGCAACTGTTCTGCAGTACAAAGTTTTTTCCCTCTTGATTTTTTTTAAAGTAAATGTTTTCTGGTGGTTTCAGACTAAAAAATGCCAGAAGCAACAGAATTTGCAAGACACAGGACAGAAGGAAATATATTTTAAAGGGCATCTACAAGACTACAGCAGAATGTAAGCGCAATCACAGTATTAATTTACCTAGGTTTGCCGTGCCTGAGTTATTTTTACTCAAGTCACAATAGGATTGGAATGTGGAATTACGCAGGGGATTGCTATAATTCACAAAATTAGCTCTCCCACTATCTTCTCCACTGTAAAATTGTTAGTGTAATCACTTCTGCTTTCCATCAATGACAGAATTCCTTGTGCTCATCTAGTGGAGGGCAGCCTGTTTGGTATTAAATTTCCCATTTAGTCTATAGTAACTTAGATCTTCTGCCTGGGAAACAAAAGCCTTGCTTTGCACAGCATCACTTAAGCCAATTAAACCAATTTACAAAGCAGATAGTGGAATGTGTTTTCTGCTATTGAACAAGATAATAATCTATCTTTCCTGGAAGTGTTGAGCTTCAGTAGTCACACTCTTAAACTGTGAATATCATCGCATATAGAGAAAAACTTAAACAAGACACACACAGCAAAAAAAGAAAAAACTATTATTTCACTTATAAAGTGATATGCAGATCTGCAGATTTTTTCATAGTTTTCTGCTGTGATCCAGAGGGAAAATCTGCAGAATTCTGTGGAGTGCTTTTACTTCGCGTTGTCAATGATTAGCAAACAAAATTCATAATTATCATTTCCTTAGCAAATATGTTGATTTATATAAAATAATAACTTAAATTTTCTCAACATTACAACATGCTGAAATGTATATCAGTTGACTCAATTTTTTAAATTCAGTGGTTTTAATTGATCATGAGGACATGTTTTGCAACATGCACCTGCAACACAGAGGCAGAAATGTCAAACATTTCCTGAGCAACTCTTCAAATCCTGCAGAAAATCTGCAAAATCTGCTGCGTGCAGATTCTGTGTGGACCTGGTGATATGCATTTTACACTACACTGATCTTGTTGTTGTTCTTCAGCTTCTCTCTTAAGGGGTCACCACAGCAGATCAATTGCTCCATCTCACCCTATCCCTTGCATCCTGTTCTGTCAGCTGCAAACCTGGCAACAAACGTGCTCATCTCTGTGACCTTCCTGACCATTACAGAAAACATTGGTGTTCCCAGTGTATTGCTCCTGTGTTCTGCCATGAGCTTTCTTCTACTTGATTTCCCAGACTCTGCACTTCCTCCTTCACCGCATCTGTGTACCTTCTCTGTGGTCTTCCTTTTTTCCTCCTGTCTGGCAGCTACGTCTTCACCATCCTTTGTCCAGTATATCCACTATCCCTCCTCTGCGCATGCCCAGACCATCTTAGTCTTGCCTCTCTGACTTTGTCTCCAAACTTCTCAACCTGAGCTGTCCCTCTGATGTACTCATTTCTAATCCCGTCCGCTCCCAATGAAAATCTCAGCATCTTTCACTGTATTTCTCCATCTCCATTTTTTTTCTTTTAGAGCCACCATCTCCAGACCATATAACAGAAAGTCTCACAACTGTCTTGTAAACCTTTCCTTCCACTCTTGCTGCTTTTTTCTGTCACAAATCACATCTCACACATGTCTACACCAACTCCACCCTGCCTGCATTCTTCTTCACCTCTTTTGTGTTGCTTTGGATGGTTGACCTCATGTATTTAACCTCAATCACCTTCACTACTTCTACTCCTTGCATCTTCACTGTTCCATCTGCATCACTCTCATTCACACACATATTCTGTTTTGCTTCTACTGGTTTTCATTTTTCTTCTCTCCAGTGCATACCTCCACCTCTCCAGGCTCATTTCCACCTGCTTGCTGCTTTCACTACAGATCACAATGTCCTCTATGAACATAATAGCTCACAGAGGACTCCTGCCTGACCTCATCTGTGAACCTGTCTAATACCACTGCAAACATGGAGGGACTCAGAGTAGATCCCTAATACCTATCTTGATAACTGATTCATATAGATGCTATAGGTGTACAAGATGAACTATATTTTATAAATCATATATCATGTATTTAAAACAGTGAAAACATATGTGCACAATATTAAAGGTTAGTTATTTTTCCTGTATAAAAAAAATGCAAAAGTAAATACCCCATCTTGTGTGTTCTATTGACAGACAAAACTGCAGCTGTGATCAGTCTCCACCTTAAAAGGCTTGAGTTTCAAATAATAAACTATTATGCAACTGGACAAACCAAAATGAGGTAGAGAAAGGTGCATAGAAAGTGCACTGAAGATGACTATTTGCTTTTTACTCTCTCATCCCCTTGCTTTCCTCTTCCCCCTGCATCTTCCTCTTTATCCTGCTGTCATTTTAGTTTTTTTCTTCATGAACTCAGGTCTGTTTATTTAGTTTTCCTACCAAAGAACTGCACGGACAGCAGTTCAAGTGATCTTTCTGTAGCTTAAACCCTGCTGTTTTAGGAAACTGCCAGGGATATTTGACACTCCTGCTCTGAGTCGTTTGATCTGTGTTCTCCATTAGCTCTCACATGCAGCTTGCCATGTGGGCAAAGAACAACAAATGAATTAATTCCAGTGCTGCATCCAACTGTAATAAAACACACCCAGGAGACTGAAACATAGAAAACAACAACCATAGTTAACACACACAAAAGTTTTCACTGGCTGTCTTTATTTTTGAGTTTGAAAGCAGGTTTTCTGTCTGAAGTAAATTAAAAGTATATAAATAATTTTTTTCTTCATCATGTGAATGTACAATAGCACATAATGTAATCATCAACCAGTTAGCTTAACACACACACACACACACACACACACACACACACACACACACACACACACGCGCGCAGTTCTTTTTTTTTTTACGTCTAATAAGTAAGTTTAATAAGTGAGCTGTAGTGTTGCTGGCAGATAGCTTTTCCCACCTTCAGAGAGAACCACACTAGCTGTTTCTCTATACAAGCTTATATGCTTGAAATTGGTATCTAAGTGGCTGGAAACTTAAAAACTGCATTAAAAAATCCAAAAACAGTTCATTTAATCTTACAATAATTACTGACTGATGTCTGTTGTTACATCAGGTTTGCCAGCTGTCACATTTGCAATGTCATGCGAGATTTCACCTAAAGTATCGGGCTCTCACACCATCCAAACAAATCTCAAATCAAATACCTTAAACCTTCTGCATTATGAGAAAGCCATTTAAGTTAAACTGGCTTTTTTCTGCACATGAGGCAAAGTCTGAAACATAATTTTTTTTCCACATTTCAACACTGACACCAGTAAACACTGAAGCGTGCAAAACACATTTTATCTGCTTGCCAGAGGCACAAAGACAGACATGTCTGCAAGAGGTTACTAATGAGACTCACCAAAGAATGTATCCTAATGCTGGTTTGACAAAAACATGAACAGAAATTGAAGTTGTGGAGTTAAATACCTCTGCTTAGGGATCCAAATGAGCATCTTGAAAGCAAAAGAGTTGTACCCAGATGACACAACAATAGTGACATCATTTTAACATTTGTACATGAACACAATTTTCTTTGTTAATGAAATCATAACCAAATAAACAATTTCTGCAAATAAAAGAGTTCATCATAGCACAGAAACAGCACTAGTGAAGGTTACTAATGATCTTCTTATGGCCTCTGACAGTGGACTTGTCTCTGTTCTTTTAGACCTCAGCGCAGCATTCCATGCAGTCGACCACAATATCTTACTACAGCTAGAATACTCTGTTGTTATTAAAGGTAATGCATTACACTTCTTTGAATCTTATTTATCTGACAGATCCCATTTTATGTATGTAAATGAAGAGTCTTCCTCACACACAAAAGTTAGTCATGGAGTCCCACAGGGTTCTGTGCTGGGACCAATACTCTCTATGTTATACATGCTTCGCTTAGACAATACTATTAGAAAACACTGCATACATTTTCATTGCTTTGCAGATGATACCCAACTATATTTGTCCATGAAGCCAGATGGCAAAAATCAATTATTTAAACTACAGGCATGTCTTGAAGACATAAAGACCTGGATGGCCTGTAATCTTCTATTTTTAAATTCAGACAAAACTGAGGTTATTGTATTTAGCTTTAAAAACCTCAGAATCACTCTTTCTAACCAGATACTTCCTATGGATGACATTACTTTGGCTTTCAGTAACACTGTGAGGAATCTTGGAGTCATTTTTGACCAGGATATATCCTTTAATGCTCACAGTAAACAAATATGTAGGACAAACAAATATGTCACCTCCGCTATATTTGCAAAATTAGAAACATCCTGCCTTGGAGTGATGCTGAAAAACTAGTTCATGCATTCATTACTTCTAGGCTTGATTATTGTAATTCATTGCTATCTGGCTGTTCTAAAAGCTCCTGAAAAAGCCTCCAGTTGATTGAAAATGCTGCAGTGAGAGTACTGACAGGGACTAGAAAGAGATATCATATTTCCCATACACTGGCTTCTTTTCATTGGCTCCCTGTTAAATCCAGAATTGAATTTAAAATCCTTCTACTCACTTACTGTACAAAGTCTTGAACCATCAGGCCCCATCCTTTCTTGAAGACCTCATTGTACAATCTTTTCCCAACAGAGCACTTTGCTCCCAGAGTGCAAGCTTACTTATGGTTCCTAAAGTTTTTAAAAGTAGAATGGGAGGCAGAGCCTTTAGCTATCAGGCCCCTCTCATGTGGAACCAGCTCCCAGTTTGTATTCAGGAGGCAGACACCCTCTCTACATTTAAGATTAGACTTAAAACTTTCCTTTTTGATAAAGCTTATCGATCGGGCTTAGATATGCTGCATTAGGTTTTATGCTGCTGGGGGGCTTTTTATGATGTGCTGGGCATTTCTTCTCCACCCACCTTTTTTCACTTCAAATACATTTATTTGCTAGTGCTGCATGTCATTAAGTGTTGTCTTCTCTCTCTGCTTTCCTTTCTCCCTTCTCTTTCCCCTCACCTCCACATCCCTGAGCCTGGTTCTACTGGAGGTCTCTTCCTGTTAAAAGAGAGATCTTCTGCCAAGCTGTAGTTCTCTTGCAGACTGAGTCAGATTATCCTAGAGGATTTGGTGATGTTTTTCTGCATTCATGTTTCCCTACCTTTCCCTACCTTCCCTGCCTTCCAGGGTCTGCTACTGAGAAGCATTCTGAGAGCATGATGCTGCCACTACCATGCTTCACGGTAAGTTTGTGGCGATTGTGTGCTTGTTGTTTGCCTAACAGTGTTTAATCTGATGGCCAAAAAGCTCAATCTTTGTCTCATCAGACCAATGAACCTTCTTCCAGTCTCCCACATGCCTCTGGGTGAATTCCAGGTGAGATTTCATATGAGCTGCTTTCAACAGTGGCTTTCTCTTTTCCGCTTTCCCTTATAGCTTCAACTTGTGAAGAACCTGGGCAACAGCTGTTGTATGTACGATCTCTCCCATAGGACTATAGGTCATATAGGTTCATAGGTGTCTTGGTGGCCTCCCTCAACAGTCATCTTCTTGCCTGGTCACTCAGTTTGTGAGGACGGCCAGCTCTAGGCAGATTTAGACAAATGCCATACTCCTTCCATTTCTCAGTGATGGATTAGACTGAACTCCATGGGATGTCCAGTGAGTTGGAAATTGTTTGTTGTCATCTCCTGACTTATTCTTCTCAATTATCTTTTCTCTGAGTTGCTTGCAGTGTTCTTTTGTCCTCGTGTAAGAATTGTAGCAGGGATACTGATGAACCACAGGCTGGACCTCCAAGACACAGGTGTTTTTTATTCATTCATTTATTAAAGCAATATAAGAGTGAAGCATCCAAGGGGGGTGAATACTTTTTTATAGGTGTTGTAATTATGTTTGAATTATTTTGGGGTAATATAGTGTAGAGGGACTTCACAGCAGTGGAATTTCCCTTCCCTAGTTTGAAGCACCCATGGTCAAACACTCTGCTCTCTGGAGCTGCTGTTTTCACATTTATCTTGATGTGGGAACTTGAATAACAACTGGCCTCGAGACTTTTTAAGGATGACCTCATATGCAGTGAATTCCATCAACAGATCACTGATCGTGACTCCCTTATTATTTATGTGGGTGTGTTTATGCCACCATAGTGAATAAAGAAAAACAAAAAAAACAACAAAAAAACAAAACAGAAAAGCTCGTTTTCGTTGAGGAGTACTGACGTCATCCCCTGAGTGGAGCAAGAGGAGTTTTTTTTTTTCTTTGGGAGACCACCGGTCGTGGAAGTCCTTGCGAGGCTGGGCTGAAACCTGAAGCCAAAGAGAACTGAGAGAGGAAAACTTGAGGGCGAAAGAAAGTAAGAGAGAGAGAGAGAGAGAGATGGAGGGAGGGGGAAGAATGACGGACCGAGAGAAGGTGATGTCAGCTGAGTTCAGAAAGTAAACAGAGTTCCAGACTGCAGCATGCTTTCTGCGGGACCGGGACTGCAGCTGGGGAAAGCCCACGAGGGCATCCAGACGACCCCCTGGACCACCACCGTTATGTCTGGGAAGGAGGGCTGGCTCCTCTTCATCTCGGCCTTCATTCTCATCTCCTCACCCCAAGGGACAGCCGGGCCCTCCGGTAACGAACAGCAAATTCATTTACATTTACCGCTCTTCCTTTTTTCCTCCCTCTTCTGCCGCTTTTTGTTTTTGCGCAGCGTCTTGGCTCTTTGTTCTCAACAAGCCGGCATCAGCACTCTCCTCATCCTCTCTCCCTTTCTGTCCTTAAAGAGCGCGACGGCACTCAGCGGCATTTATACAAGAGGAGTCATAGACACCCTTTATTTCAGAGAAAAACCTTTAGCCTTTAAAGCCTTTAAAACTCTTGTTATGAAATAGTGAGGGAGTTGGTTTGTTTATGGTCTCAATAAAAAGAGCTGTAGTTTTGTTTATAAATAAAAAAGAGCAACAAAAAAAAAGGAGCAAAAACAAAAAACACATGGCTGTTGCCGCACATTCCTTGTGGTGAATTGAGGCTGCTGCCGTACTAATGGAGCAGTTGAATCTCGGCATGCATTCTCTTTTGTCCTTTAAGGAGTTCATGGTGTGATGTGAGGGAGTTCTTCCAGAGTTTGAGATCTGCTCGGCCTGTTTACCCTTGAACTGCTGCAGGAAGACATGAGTCATGTTCTAGAGAATCTCGCTGACTGTGGTAATGCGTATACCATACGGTCTCCAAGACTCCCAAACCAAACCTCTGCCCTGTGTTTGAGTCCTCTTTGCACAGCTCCCATGCAGTAAAATAATCCCTGCAATTTGTAATGTTGGTGAATGTGGCAAAGGACTTGGCAGAGTGCGCTGTGTTCAGCTGTAGTGATTAAAAGAGTTTCCACTGGCTGATTTACCTACTTGTGTTGTTGTCAGTCAGCTGAGTCACTCTCAGCACAGCTTGTTATATAATCATGTATAATCAGCTGATGATAGATGTTTTCTATTGAGCAACCTAAAATAGTTTCCATTTTTAGGCAGAGCTTTTACATGCAAACCCTGACTTTGTGGATTGTTTACGCTCCTACATTCTCTCTCTCTCTCTCTCTCTCTCTCTGCCTGTGTTTATTTCCATTTTTGCATGTCTGTCCTACCACACTCCGTTAATAACATATTAAGTGAAAATATTCAGGAAGGTTTAAGAGCTTCTGGATAGTGGGCAGGAGATAACAGTTAAAGCAAGCAGATGTAAAATTCATATATTAGAGTGGAGAGAGGAAAATCTTGGCACAGAGTTACAGTTACATGATGAAAAACACTGGCCTCTAGTTTTGGAAAATTAGTGTGCCATGTCAGTCTCAAGTTTAGGAGCTAAATGTTGAAAACAAATGTGCACACCTCAGACTCATTCTTGACCTACATATTGACATGCGTGCATAACAGCAGGATTGGAACTGAAAGCCTAGAGTTGCAAACTAATAATTACTTCACACTGCAAGAAGTCGAACAACAACAAAAAATGCCCAAGGGAGAAGTCTGTTTTGGTAAGCTACTTAAAAAAAGGAGAATGTCTGCTTTTTCACAGGTCATGCATATACAGTGTCTAGCACTGTTCGTAGTGATTCTTGGTCAGGCTGACATTGTGGAAGTTCGAGAGCCCTGAACAACAGTCACCCGTTTTGCGCAAGGTCAAGTGTGTGGTAGTGGTTGCATGGCAATTGCATTGCCTGGACATGCCTTCACAGCTGTCAGGTTGAAATAGAAAGGGGCATGGGGCTTGTCAAAGAGGGTGAAATTACATCAGGGAAGCAATGGTCAAATCAAAACCTTACTCCCTAATTCTTGTTCATAGTTGTAGCAAAAACAAAACACCTTGGGTTACTGTCTTGTAATGAATGTCATTAAACTACCCAGGAATGGTACTTTTTGCTTCTCCCTTTTCCCCCCCAAGGGGTCACCACATTTCACATATGTGATAAGGCACAGATTTTACACCAGATGCCCTTCCTGACACAACCCTCCCATTTATACGGCCTTGGAACTGGCACTAGGAGGATACTAACTTGTGACCCCTAAGCCTGGGCTTATGTATCCTCCTGGCTGCAAACTGGAGACCTTTCGTGAGTGAGGCACACTATGGAGGACACTTGTGTCATTAAACTACCAGAAAGCTAATGGAAACCATAGTTAACTGCTCCCAAACACTAGCTGATTATACTATTATACTGTATTTCATTGGGGTTGTGGTTTCCAATTTTGGGAAAGTTTATTTAAAGCAATTTCCAGGATGACCATTGGGATCAGCCCTCAAGGATCAGGATACATTCAAAGTCACAATGACCACAGAACTCCATGGGGAATTTCCCTGTTCCATGATAGCTTAATGACTCTGACCTCAAAATACCAGACAGCTGCTGTGGGCAGGAGGCAAAAGGAGTTGCACATACAATACATGCACAGCACGTGTGCTCACAGCTGCTGTAAAAACAACTGTTTTTCCATGATTCTTAAGTATGAAATAAGCTCCATGTTGTCAGTAGGAAACTGTATTTAGTCTTGTATAAATACTGTAATTTGTCATTTGCTTTGGGGAACTTAGCATAAAGTCTTAAAGTTAAAGAATACCTACCTGTTGTCATCTCCAAATCTAATCAGCACATTTATATCTTGTTTGGTGATTTTTTTTCCCAAAATGTTAAAATATTCGTTGAGAAAAGAAAAAACTTAGTCAAAACAGTAAAGATACTCAATATGTAACAGATGTGACAGAGCCACAACATTGCACAGTGGTTTTGCTAAGCATGTCAAACCCATCCTCAAGTTTAGTACAGTCTGCATTGTATGTCAGCATTGTTTGGGGTGAAAACAGAGTGAAGCGAGACAAGACTCAAGCTGATAGTTCCTGAGCAGTAAAGAAAAAAAAGCTAGATGATAATCGGCTTAAACCCTTCAGAGCACTGTGCCCAGCTGCCTTTACAATAACATTTATATATCACATTACAGCTTTAATATACAAGCTATCTGAGACTTTGAAGGCAGTAAGTAATTTGTAAATGTGAACTAGAGTAAAAAATGATGCTGCTGCAAAATTACAACAAATAAAAAAGACAGATGCTGACCTTGGATTTTATTCTTAGATCAGTTCAAAGCAGGCTGCTTTGAGAAAGTGATGGAACAATTTAGGAACAGATGTGGGCTTCTGAGTCACTTGTGAGCCATCAGTAATGCTGGCTATGCTTGCCAAGAGCTCGCAGTTATCGGTGAGAATACATTTTTAATGTAAAGCCTAGAATGAAACTGAACAATACCATCATAGTTTTCTATTTTGTTCCTGGCCCTAGTCACAGTTTGTAGTGGATATCCTGCTGGTAAGTGGGCTAGCAGGACATTAAGTCCAGACATGAGGTCACAGAAGGACAGAGCCATTTTTGGCCAGTGGCAATTTTTTATTTGTAACTTTGTCTCTCTTCAGTATAGCTGATAAAAATGTAATTGAAGTGCAGGCTTTCAGCTTTAATTCAATATTTAATTCAATATTTAAAAAATAATAATTAAAATGAATTGCAACTTTCGGCTGCTCCATTTTCCACCAAGGGGTCAACACAGTGAATTAATCCACATTGGTAATTTTACAGATTTTATTACCTCTTCCATTATGTTTTTGATGTTTCAAAAACATATGAATGGATTTGGCTGAATTTTTTTATGGATTTGGCTTCATATAAGGAAGAGGTGATTAAATTTTGGGAAGAATCGGATGTTGGGATCATGCCGAACAAAAAAATTGCCAGTCTGATGGCCCCACATATTATGACTATGTGTGTGTGCAAGTGTTATAGAGAGATCAAAGGCTCGAGCTGCTTAACGGAGGTCTGTGCTCTCTGAGTGCTTTTCTAGTTTAATAATTAAAATACATTTTAAAAAAAGGAATTAGAGCAATTTTTATACATAGTCCCCTATTTTCAGAAGCTCAGACATAATTGGATGATTGAATGACCAGCAGTTTCATAAACTAAGCAGATAAAAGCAGATGGTTCCAAGTGTTGAACTTGCATTTCATAACTGTTCACTGGACCTCTCAATATGAGGTCCAAAGAGATGTTGAGTCAAGAGAAGGAGGCCATTTTTAAGATGAAAAACACAAGTAGACCTATCAAAAAGATAGCAGAAGCTTTAAGGAGTAGTCAAATCAATGGTCTGGAACATTCTTAAAAGGAGGGAATGCACTGGCCAGCTCAGCTGCACCACAAGGCCTGGAAGACCATGAAAGACAATTTAGGTGGATGATCATAAAATATTTTCTTGGTTAAGAAAAACATCTTCAAACATCCAGCCAAGTCAAAACCACTCTGGACTTTCCACAGTGCAAATGGATAATGACCTAAAGCATACTGTAAAAGTAACCTAAGTGTTTCTCAAGGCAAAGACCAAGTCAGTCACCTAATTGTTACCCAATAAAGAATGCTTTTCAGTTGCTGAAGATAAAACTGAAGGCAGAGAGACCCCAAAACAAGCAGCAACTGAAGGTGGTTGCAGTAAAGGGCTGTCAGAGCATCTCAAGGAATAAAACAGAGCATTTGATGATGTTCATGAGTTCTAAACTTAAGGCAGACTTTGAATGCAAAATATTTTTTATAAGTATTAAAAAAATCCTTGTTTTTTAAAATTATTATTATTGGTTTCCCCAATTACTTTTGAGCATCTGAAAATAGATGACAATGTATAAAATGACCATAATTCCTAAACAGTTAAAACAATTATTTTGTTAAATCCCTTAAATAAAGCTGAAAGTCTGGACTTCCATAGCATTTTGATTGTTTGATCTAAGATTCTTTGTGGTGTTATATAGAGGCAAAAGTAGAAAAAGTGTGATTGTCAAAAAACTTGTGGACTTTCGTTTCTATGACTTCATCACATGAGAAATTTTAGAAACATCTGGAATGGGAAAAGCAGACACCACTTACATAAGAGGAGAAAAGTTAAACAACCCACATAGTTTGCCATTAAATTGTCATTCTATGTCTTGGTGTGAGAAAATGTTCTCTGACACACAAGACTAGTCTCACACACACACAAAACTAGTTATTTTACAAAAATATATAGAAAGTGTCACAAATTCCAAAATACATATGTGGCAGGTTGGATCAACAGGGTACAAGAAAGCCTTGAGGCATTATAGAAAAGCAAACATTGTTTTCAAATGAATTTCTTCCTAAACTTCCTAGCCTCTCTGACAACAACTCTCAGCACCTCTAGTTTGTCATTACACACTTTTGCCAAGGGCACATAGCATAACCACAGTCTTGGGTTTAATTATAGGGGTCTTTGCATGTTGTAATATTTAGTTTTTGTGTTGCCATAAAACACTTAGAGGATACAGAGTTATACATCAGAAGATTAATCAGCTCACTGAAACATCTCAAAAACTGAAGGCAAGATGACAAACACACAAACTTACTTGGTTGTATTCTGACCATTGAGCATGACGCTTCCCAAACCTGTTCAGACTGAAACTGCTTGAGCCTGTGGTTACCTGCATATTTTGACCTCGATGCCACATAGATGTATTTTTACAAGGCAGTAAGCCTCAGTGTCCCGGAATGAACAACTTCAGTTCACAGCCATGTATAAATTAGCCTCAGTAAATGGTTTTTAAAGAAAGGACATAGCAGTCCTGAAAAATATATCCAGTATTTGTCCCATTCCTAGGGGAGAAGCCTTGGAGTCATGCTTCAGGAAAAAAACATTACAGCCTTATCAACAGAGCTGAAGGTCAACAAACTGAATCTGGTCACAGTGTATAAACAGTGAAAATATAGCTTCTTGAATTTATTTCCTCAAGTAGGTACTGTAAGAACACAGCTTATGGAAATCTGGGAACTAATCCTGTCATAAATGCATGCACGGTGATATCACTGGGCTTTGTGAGGTGAGACAGAATAATAATTTCCAGACCTGGTTAAAGATATAAAAAAAAACTATGTTGTTTAATTCCACTCTAAATTTTGGTATTCTTGTGCAAGTGTACCAAGGGCAGATGAATTTTGTTTTTATATCGAGGGTAAGACAAACGGCAGTGATCTGTGTAATGACATTACCAAGCCGACTCATAAAGTCTTTTGACCCTTTCATGTCTGTGTCCTGTAAATCAAGTTTCACAGTCTCTCTGGCCCACTGTCCCTTGCAAGGAAGCAGATAAGCTGTCCCATAAGAGGGAGTGATGGTAGCAGCACCTCTTAATCCACATGTGACAGGCATCACACCTTGTAAACACAAGAACCCAAATGGGGATGGGGGCTGTCAACGAGGAAACTGTTTGACAGCCCCCATTGTCTGGCTAATGTCATTTGGGCCATGTTGCAGTCATAACTAAAGTGATAGTTGTTTAAAATATAGTTACTACCAACTACATTTTACTGAAACTAAGCCACGGGTTGGCTGGACTCATATTTTGCAGTAGCCACAGCTGCAGTCATAAGTCTTTGGCTGCTGTTAGTGGACGGCTAAACTCTTTCCAATATAGCCACTCACTACTTCTTCTCATGGAAAGGTACAAAAACAACCAAACCTACTCCAATTTGAGGCTGATGCAGTGAAGAAGTTCTGATCACATATGAAATGCTTCACTTTTTTAACATTTTTATGTACCAAGTAGAACTCCACTGATTTTACAAAGCACAATTTGCAGGTATTTGGAATTACTCCTTCATCTGTGAAAATATGTTGTAGATCAGCTTTTATGGTGGTAATAGTTATTCCAGTTTTTGGCAAAAAAAAAAGAAAAATGCAAGAAATCCAAAAGACAATCTGCCTACCTCTGCTACAACAATTGTGATCCTTTTTAACGGAGTTTGAACAAAATCTGTGGGGTACCCTTTAGAACCAGATTTTTGGTATTCTTTTGAATTTAGTTCATGTAAATATATTGTGGAGAACTGCAGTTTTCACTAAGATTTCCTTGCTGTGGATAAAAAAAAAAGTCAGAGTAACTGTTGTGATGCATGTTAGACCCGTGGTACTGTGCACAGTCTGACTCACTGTAATATGTCTTGCTGTCACAGGCCATGGCCATGCCATAGATGTTTGTGGTTCTCACACTTGGTCAAAGGAAATCCTCAAAAATGAAAATTTTAACTGACGCAAGGACATTTTTGTCTCTTTTTTGGCCTCAGGGACACCGAACAAGCCAAACAAACAAGACAATGCATAAACATCCGTTATGATTTAAGAACAAAAATTTGAAGAAATGTACAGTGCTCTGTGAAAGTCTTGAGCCACCCTTTTGCTAGGAAAATGGGAAACAGGTGCAACAGTTTATTGAAACAATCAAATATAAAACAAAATACAGTACATAAGACAAACCAGAGTTTGTACAATTCTAACGAGCTTGAAATTCAATATTTGGTATGGCTGCCTTATTCTTAACACAGCTAAAACACACTTAGGCAAACTTTCTTGTCATTTCTTTAATTAATCCTCAGGAATAGTTCTCCAGACTTCTTAAAGGACATTCCAAAGCTCTTCTTTGGGTGTTGGCTGCCTTTTGTTCTGTTCTCTGTCAAGACGGTCCCACACTGCTTCAATAATGTTGAGGTCCATTCATCACATCACAAGACCTGTTGCCTCTGTGATTTTCAGTCCAGTTCTTGTATAATTTGCCATAGCTCAGCCTTTTCTCCCTTTTCCCTTCTTTAAGGGCTTCTTGACAGCCACCTTTCCATTAAGACCATTTCTGCTGAAGCTTCAGCAAATAGTACATGGATCAACTGAAGGGTGGTATGCATCGCTCGGGTCCTCTGTCAGGTCTTTGCTGCATTTTTTCCTTTTTCTTAAGGAAATGTCTCATTCTGTGTGCACAAGCTGTACATAGTGTTCATAAGGCCTGCCACTTCTTCTTTTGTCTTCTGTTTGTCCAGTTTCCTCCATTATTTGAGGACATACTGACTGCACACCATGCCAAGATCTGCCAGGGTTTTGGCTACAAGCTCTTTGGGAATTACCTTGTCGGTGTTGGTACTATTTATGCCTGTCCAACTGTGTTATCTTTGACATTTTTCATGGATTCAGGAATGGAAACAAATGATTGTGACAGGCTGCTGGTAACAAAGTGCCTAAAGACACAATTTAAAATTGTTTTTTTCAGAGTTGTCTGTTATGTGTAGATATAAACACTCATCCCTTGTTTCAGGTGCCTTTTCTGTGCTTGAATGATTCATAGATTAGTGTTAGGTGGTTTACTAAGCAAGCAAACAAACTCCTCTGAAAATGTTCAGGTACAAAAAGTGGACTGAAACTGATTGAAAAAGTAGACAGTGTCCAAAGAGAAACTTTAAAAGACCCTCAGAAAGCCTGAAGCGATATTGCTTAAGCCCACCTCAGTAAATAAATAAAAATATAAGAATGCATCTTGCTCCTTGGAAGCCAAATATAAAGACATGAAGGGTGGCTTAAAACTTTATCACAGTACTGTAACTTTACATTCTTTTCTTCTAGAAACTTTTATTGGTAGCTAGTGTGATAGCATGAGCCCAGTGGCCCAGTGGCCCAGTGGTCCATGCAATTTTATTATCTCTGTCATGAAAGCTATCAGATTTATTTCTCAGAAGACCTTAGCTTTTTGAACACGCTTTCAAGGTTGATACACAAATCCAGCTGAGCCCGTGGATTAAACCCTACAGGAATCATGAAACTGTCAGAACACTGCACTGTCTTTATGAAGCTCAAACTCTGTCCTTAAAAAACTTCCATCAGGATGCCAGTGCCACTGCACATCCTGCTTTCTGCTTGATTAATGTCAGCATTTATGCCATACCTCTTCTAGCTGGAGAAAAATCCAGACCAGTGATGACCAGAGACACAATTTATGATATTATTAATGAGAAAGGACAGTAGGGACGAGTTAAAGAATTTCAAGTCATCTGTGCTTCTTGTCTCTCGCTGACTGCCAACTGCTAAGAGATTAAGCGCTTGTAGTTGCTTTTCTGTGTCTATGCACTTGGGTCTGTGTATTAGAGTCATGGTTTCACATGTAAACAATGATTAGAGCCAGTGTTTAATTATGACTTTAAAAATAATTGAGCCCATGATTGAGAGCAAAGAATTTATTATGACTGCAGGCTGGGGGGATGGGGACAAAATGCTGCACTGACACTGTGCCAAGTTTAAGGTGCAGCTTTGGTTAGTTCTCCATCCACTTTTGTCCCAAGAGAATTTCCACTTGTCTGTTGCAGCGTTTAAATCCACTGTCATATGATCACAACCGCTCAAATTCAAAGGTCTTTAAATCAATAGTTTCCAATCCAATAAAACATCGCATTTATTGGGTAAAAATTTTAGAGAGGAGGACAATATTTATACTTCCATTCATAAATTACTTTCTGATTAATGACTTGGTGTTGTTTTCCATCACAGTGACTTTACCATTTTGGTATGCTGTCTGACATAATAGCACACAGAGGAGGTAAACTGCTGCGAGTTTTGTGGTTTCCTAAAAAGGAGCATGCAACCATGTGGTAGTGGAAATAACTAGAGAGGCAGCAGCTCAGATAAACACAGCTGAATCCATCCACTAACCCATGTCTCCTTACTTTTTCTCAAAAGGCCAACCATTGCATTTTGTACATTTTCTCTGTGATTGACTCTTCTTCAGCTCTAATTTTTTCTACTTATAAAATGACATAAACAAGTTGCTTCTTGCTTGTGTTTTCAAGTGATATTGTGGAGTTGCTGACACATTATTTTCTTCAGATTTCAGGTACTTGCACAATCACTGTCCAGGTCCAGAGTGGAATATTATGTGCAGAAGCTGCTGTGAGTACGATGTGATCCGTTGTAAGTGTCCCCTCCAAGGGACTCCAGTGGGCTATGCAGTGCCCTGCTGCCCGAATGCCATCAACGAGTGTGACCCCTGCATTATCCACCCAGGTACAACCACTGTATTTATCATTATATATAATACTTTATCTAATGAGATCTCAAAATATCCCTTTTGTTCACCAAAGTGAGCTGTTAGAATTGAACATTGTCTTTATAAAGTACACATCCATGGATGTGTACTTTATAAAGTACCCTAGGGAAGACCCAGGAAATGCTGGAGAGACTATGTCTCCCAGCTGGCCTTGGTGTTCCCCCTGAAGAGCTGGAGGAGATGGCTGGGGAGAGGAAAGTCTGGGCTTCTCTGCTCGACCTGCTGCCTCTGTGACCTGGACCCCCGGAAAAGCAGTACAAGACAAGACGAGACGAGACAAGGCATCTATGGATGCAACTTTTGCAAATTGGGTCCATCTTGAATATCTTTCATGTTGTTTGTGCAAAACCAAGTGCTATCTTTCAACTGCACAGCTGTTTGCACTGTAGCGTGACAGTGTGACTGAAAGACTAAACTTCTGTATTTGTGCCTGATCTAATGTGTTTCCAGGCTAGATTCACATTGGCTTCTTCTCTTGACTTACTGGCAGAATCCTCTGAAAACTGGCAGGAGGGATAAGTGAATGATCACACTTGGAACTCTGATTTGTGAATGAACTAGATGCCTGTGTGTTTATACACATAGACGAGTATGCATTTTCTGCAGCTCACGTGTCCAAACTCATCATGTGATTGTCTTACATGTCAAGCACCTATATAAGTGTGTCATGATTTTTTTTCACAGTTTAAACATGCTCAGGTTTTCTTTTATGAGGAAAAAAACAGCTGTTCAGAATTAAATAGATGCCTGTACATCATTTTTCACAGTTAAACACTAAAAAAATGTGTTCCAACCTTGGTGTTTAACTATAAATCTCCATGTGCATATCCCCAGCCCTTGCGTTTTGTAAAATTCATACCTCCACTTGGGTCAGCTGTTGCTCTCCAGTTCCCTCATGGATAGGGCAACCTCTTAAGTGAAAATCCATCCTCAAAGAAAACACTTTCACCAGGTTTTCTCCACATTTCTATTTCAGGAAGCAGTGATATGTTTTCACATTCTGTTGTAGTGAAAGAGGAGCTTAATGGGTTCAGCAGAGTTGATGCAAAGGAAATACTTCACGGGTGTGTTTATTCTTACATACAGTGACAGCTTCTGGGGTGTATTTAATGTTATTTGTTTGCATTCTGCTCTACTGCAGTTTTTTTCTGGCTCTCCTTCTTTCAGGTTGCAGCATATTTGAGAACTGTAAGCGTTGCAACAATGGGACATGGGGCCCCGGGGATGATTTCTTCATTAGGGGCAAATACTGCACAGAGTGTCGGCCTGGCTGGTCTGGTGGAGATTGCATGAGTAAGTCTTTTCATTCTTCCAATTAACAGATCCTATGGCTTCACTCTAAATCATTTGTTTTACTTTAAGTGAAATGAATACCAAGCTATACATGCTTTTTCCATCTCTGCTGATTTATCTCCATATGGGATAACTGTGCCAACTTGGAAGGCTGCCATGCCCAGGAGGTTTTCCATGAGGAGCTGAATGTCAAGTCAGGAATCCCATAAAACTCTTTAATATGTTAGTTTTGGACAGTGACTCCAGTTTTTAAATGCAAATACTCTACCAGCGGGCACAACACGCATACATTTAATTAAAAGCAGAAACCTGCTAAAAGTCTGTGTTCTCCCTATAATTGTGTGTGTTGTGTTTGTCTTTACGTTATTGTGTTTGGGCCTCTACAGTGACTTTGAAAGCCCAAATACACTTACTGTTGGTCTGAATGTTAACCAAATAAAAACTCAAATGAACCTTTCCAAGCTGAAATTTCTGTGTTTTTCAGAGTGTGGGGGAGTGATTCGTAAACAGCAGGGCCACTTGGTGTTGGAGAGCTACCCCAACAATGCCAGGTGTGAGTGGACCATACAGGTAGACAGGCCATTTACCATTGAACTCAGGTAAGATTGTAAGATTTAGAAGAGATAGTTGCAGTCATATTATATCAGCTAGGTTGCATTATGTTATGATAGCAGTCTAAATTACCCATCTAAAATGATGATATGTAAAAACACAGCTTAGTGTTTTAATGCACTTCCACTGTTAACAGACCTAAGAATCTACAGCCATGCTGAAGTTGTATGTTGTTTCTGATAAACTTCAGCATAACAGCATGCTCATAGTGATGATGCTCACATGTTAATGTTTAGCAATTAAAATGTGTAGGATGTTCGTAGTGCCAACATTAGTACTAAACACAAAGAACAGCTAAGGCTGAAAGGAGCAGTTTCTCAACAATATACATTTGCATGCTTTGATTTTAAATTAAAGATTATAATCTATGCGTAAAATTTCACTTATTTAAGTTCATGTGGGAAGCAGGGCAGTTAGAACTAACTAGATCCTAAGTTCAAAACCACCAATGGACTCCACAGTGGAGCTGTTTTCTTTTTTAAACAAGCTGTGACCCACTTATAATTTTCAGACTAACTGCTTTCTAAATGAAATTCACTGGAAAACCATGGAGAGTTCTGTCAGGTTGCACACCAGACAGAAAAAAATAAATAAATAACTATAAATAAACAACTAAGTTGGCTTGAATACACTGACACCTGACAAATAAAGCTGTGCCTGATGGAAACCAATAAATATAGAAAACCTTTGAGTCAGTCAAGTTGTTCCAGTCTTGTTTGGCTCTCAATCCTCAGTTGTTGGGCTCTTCATTATACATCTGTAATAGTTATTAACAACTGGCCTGTTTAAGTCAGATTTCCACTCTGCACAGACATTTTTGCAAGATGTATGTTGAGGACTGATGGCAAAGAGTTTGGAAGTTTGGAAACCCTAACAAACCCCACTTCTTTTGAAAGTTTATTGCTTTTCAGTCCTGTGATAGCTTTCTATTTCTGCCATTTTATCCATTACACATACAGATTTTACAGGCAAGTATTTATGCAGATTTTTAGTGAAACAAAAGCTCCATACATCTAGGTTCAAACTGAGAATGCAGTGCCTACATTCTGAGTTTTAAACATTCATAAAGGACATTTAAAAGGAGATTTTTAACGCTAAATACAAAGTGCTTCATTAAAATTTATGACTATGATGCATGTGGCATATTAGAGTGAAGGGCCAAATTGTTCTTAGAGGCCAAATGTCAGTATAGGTACAAGTGATTTCATATAATATTAATGAAATGGTGCTTCTGTTTTCATACAGACTACTGGAAACTTAATCGTTTGTGCCCGTCTGATTAGTGAATTATTGGCCGGTATTTTTCTGTCTTTAATTATGCTGTCCCTCAGTATGTTCACATCTACAACAACAAATACAACTGGCATTAATGTTTTGTTCAAGTCAAGTCAGTTTATTTATGCAACACTTTTAAACACAACAGATGTTGACCAAAGCACTGCACAGCAAGTAAACCGCAAGTAAACAGAACAATAAAAATAATTTAGAGCAATAATAATAATAATAATAATAATAATAATAATAATAATAATAATAAATTGAAAAATGACAAAAATGTAGTAAAAGTAGTACAAAACACAATAATAAAAAAATTAAATCTTCACTTATACATTGCAGTAAAGGACACTGTGAAGGACACTGAGAGCTATTTTGAAACTTAAAGGCCAATGAGTAGAGGTGTGTGAGCTTTGAATAAGGTTAGTGAGGCAGATGATGTAATCTGTAGACAGAGACGATTCCAGATGCTGCAACTGAGAATGCCCAGTTGGCTGTAAAAGCCGATTGACAATTCAAAATTACAAAAAGCCGGTGATCACTGAAGCCAAGCAAGTGAAGCAAGCCATCCTAAGGACCTCATTGTACCATATTTTCCCAATAGA
>VUQH01086448.1:0-13828 GCA_015106775.1 Etroplus canarensis | reverse complement strand
AGACTAAGACCACCAGGTACCGGGACAGCTTCTTCCCCACAGCTGTCAGACTCCTGAACTCTGCCTCCTGACATCTGAACATTAACACTCATGGACTGAACACACACACCGATCGACTGTATCCTCATACATGCAACAATAACACATGGACTGAATACATCCAATAATAATTTATCCTTTCACTGAACTCAACTGCAATACTGTAAATACTGTATAGCCTGTTTAACTTGTCATATACTTATATTTATAGTCTGTTTATAGCCTCTCATACTTATAACCATGTGCATAACCTGTTCATAGCCTGTACCTTCACTACAGCTATAGGCTGTACATACTTATAGCTATAGCATAATCATAACAATGTCATATACCTGTGAAATACTCATGTTTATATCTCTTCCATACCAGGTACTGTGTATAATGTACATTTGCAATATATTTATATTCGCTAAAGCACTTCTGGATGGATGCAAACTGCATTTCGTTGCCTTGTACTTGTGACATGTGCAATGACAATAAAGTTGATTCTGATTCTGATTCTGATTCATTTGTCCTGGCTTGGGACTGGCACTAAGCGTACACAGGCTTGTGACCTCGAAGACTGGGTTTGTGTCTCCTCCCAGTTTTGAAATTGGGACCTTTCGCACATGAGGCAAATGTGTAAACCACTTTGTTTAATGATTAACTAATCCAATTGCATGCAGGAAGTTATAAATTTGACACATGACAAACAGCCCTAATATTTAGAAACAAGCTGTTCTTTACCCAGCCACAAACAACTTCAATGTCCACCCTACCCCACTCCCAAAAAACAGGACTGTATCTGTGCGATCTTTTTTAAAATGGGAATTTTTTTACGTGAATTTTATCTGTTGTTTGTTGTTGGTGCATTTCTGTATAGCCTGCTTTGCTAAATGTTACTTGGATTTTTAGACAAATATCTTCCAGTAAAAAATAATGGCAAGTTGGTGAGGGTTTGTCTTTTAGATGACTTGTGTCCATCTGTTTACCATTCTTAAGTCTCAAAATGTGAGTTCCTGAAGAGTAGCTACTTATGCAGCAAAACTCCCTGGCTAGGCTCAAATGAGAGGCAGTGTACGACATTATAAACTCAGCTGGATTAGCACCAGTGGTGAAAGAGTTAACCTTGTAAGTTGCATCACTGCCCCTTTCTGCCCTTTCCCATCTATTTCCACCCCGCCTACTTCAACCTCTATCACATCTCATCTGCTTTCAACAATCTTTCCTTCATCCCATTTGGTCTCTCCATCCTTCTTCATCTCCTCTCCCCTCCCTTTCCAGCACTGACTCCTCCCTCTTCATCCTTCCTCCCCCTTTGTCCATGTGCCCGGCCCCTTCATTAAGTCTAGTATGAAAGGAAAGCCTCTTGCAGTCAGTCACATTTCCAGAGCCTCTCAGGAGCTTCACTCACACACATACACATACACATACACACACAGCCCCACACGCTGACTCAGGCCTGGACACAGAGATACAGACGGCTGCCAAATCCTAATTAGTGTACCTCTGTGTGAGGCCTTAGTTTGCCAATTTCTCTTCTTTTTAAAAGTGACATGGAGCTCCACAGTGTGCACAGAATCTTCCACCCCAACCACCTGGGTGAGGAGAAGCAGCAGATGCTGAACCTAAATCGACGCCTTGAGACCTACCTGAGCCGAGTCAAACTCCTGGAGGAAGAAAATGCCCTGCTGGCAAAAGAGATCCAAGCTATGACACACAACAACCAAGGAGCCTTGACACGCAGGAAGGGCTTGGAGGAAGAGTTGCGGCAGGCAAGACTGGAGGTAGATGCAGTCTGGAGGGACAAGGTGTTCACAGAGCTGGAAGTTGGCATGCTGACTGAAGAGCTTCAAGCCCTGGACCTGCAGAGATGTAGGGAAGCTGAGGCCAAAGTGAAGGCCAAGACAAAGCTGGAGCAAAGCAGGAAGGAGTTGGAGGAGGAACAGAGGGCACAAATCTGGCTGAGGGAGAAGATCAACCAGCTGGAGCACGAGATGAGACTCCTGATCCAAACACATGAGGAGGATATTGTACACCTGGAGGCCACATTGACCAATTCCAGAGCCACACTGCCTCACATATTTGCTGAGAGGGGCAACCAGACACCAAACCTCCTTCAGCTGGGACATGAATACTCCCAGAGGGCCACCAGAGCATGGCAGGAGGCAGCAGAGGCCTACCAGGGCCAACTGACTCGGCTAGAGGAGTCACTTAACCAGGCCAGGGGCCGTTTGACCCAAGTGGGCCAGGAGAAGCGAGAGAGCCAGCTGAAGCTCCAAGCCCTGGAGAAGGAGATTGCCTCAGCTCAGGATGTAAGGCAGCATCTGGAGAAGACTGTTGCTCAACAGAAAGACACACACAGGCTGGAGATCCGGAAACTTCAGGTGAGTGACATAATTCATACATACTGGGATGCAGCAGTTAATATTCATTGCACGCCTTTGAAAAAAATCTCCCAAATACTTGAGCTTTGGCAGTAAGCAGTGACTTACAAATATTTTTTTTCACTCATTAAGCTATCATTTAGTTCTAATGTCAGCTGTCAACAAGTGCATTTTACTGTATTTGAGATTGAAAACACAATTCAGCTCTATCACAGTTGAATGTCTTGGGACTGTCACCGCCAACCTTCCACTTCACTTATTTTATTTTTGAAGCTGTGAAAATGATTCAGCATACTGAGAAATTAGGCAAACTCGGACATGTGGGAAAAGGGTCCTCTCAAGGTCATCGTCTGTTGCTCATGAAAAGTGCAATAAGTCATGGTGGCTGCCTTTGTTGTAGCTTAACGCAGCAAAAAATAAACCCAGTCTGAAATAACAAATGGACAAACCACAGGGGAATGTGAACACTTGACAATCAGTGGACTCATGGCTTATATCAGCCTGACAAAATGGAGTCTTACACGTCAAGTGTCGCATGTCCTAAGAGATCAAATACTTAATCAAAAGAATGCACATGCTATTGAAATGTTATGAATATTGAAATGTAAGTATATATTTCCTTGAAATATTCTAGGTCTTTAGTAAAATATGCAAGATGTCCCCCTAAAGGCTTTGCATTTATGAGCCCCCCCCGCCAGGGAATTTCCTCCTTTGGCATGCTCATTTAATATTCTGATGGAATGAACACATTTGGGTATGAAAGCGACTGGGGGCTACATATTTATAGGTGGGGACTGATGGGATTAGTTCTGGGTCACAGTGAGGTCTGAGGGGTGAAGCACCCACACCAAGCACTATAATGGCAGTGCTGCTTTTTCTCTCATTGTGGTCACAGGTGACAAGCAACAGTTTGCAAGCCTAATGACAAACTAGAGTGGTATGTCAAACCTGAAGTTTTAACTTTTGCCTGTTTAGATCGGTACAGTAACAAAAGAAGCCTTTGATCTCTTCAAAAGTGAACAACCTACAGTATAGGGCAAGCAACAGAACAAAAAGTTTATTCTTACCTAATAAACTATACCATGGAATTTTTCCCTGTGTCTTTTTTTAACCTCTTCCTTTTCCTCTTCCACTTCCTGTTTTGGCAGGAGCACTTGGAGGCCCTAGAGGTGGAGAAAGAAGAGCTGGGTCAGCAGATCAATCATCTCCTCATGGAGAACCGAGGCCTGCTGCAGCTAAAGATGTCTCTGGGTCTGGAGGTAGCAACATACAGGTACGCTGACTTGCCAGATGCACTTTAATTTGAAAAAAACCCACCCTTAATCTTGTTCCTACCCAATTGTTCTGTGCAAGGGGGGAGGGGAGGGGAGCCTCTGCCAGCATGCACTTGATGTGAGGAGAGTAAACTTAACCCATAATAAAAGTAACATCTGCCAAGATGCCAAAAAAGAAATAAAAACATTATAAGTAAAAGAAGTAAAAAAAACTATACTGCATCTTAGAAATCAACACACACACATGTAATTTCCTTACTAGTACAGGGTTGGTCCCCTTATTGTGTTCAGAACTACCTTAATTCTTCTTGGCATAGATTGAACAAGGTGCTGGAAACATTCCCCAGAGAATCTGGTCCACATTGACATGACAGCATCATGCAGTTGCAGCAGAATCATCAGCTAAACATTCATGATGCAAATCTCCTGTTCCACCACATCCCAAGATCTGGAGACTTTGGAGGCCATTTGAGCACAGTTGAGTATATTCAAGAAATCAATTTGAGATAATTTGAGCTTTGTGATGCTCCATCCTGTTTGCAGCACACACGGTTTGCAACATGGTACACCATAGGTTACATTTTTGTACTGTTTCAATGTTACAGTACATTATATGTGCTGCCTGCAGAGAGGTGGAGAATGTAGCCTCATGGGTCCACTCACAGTCAAAAGCATATTCTTACACATTTCATCCAAGATATCCCAGTGGAAATAAAGTGCACAAGTTCTACTGTTTTATTTATTCATAGTGACTGTCTGCCTTTTTCCCCTCCTGTTTCAGCACTTCCATTAAAGAGTTTATGATCAATGGATGAAAAATACCACTTGACTATTGTTTTCACTTTTGTGATTTAAAACGAATCATTAGCCTGATCAGGATAAGGTTTCTATTTTAAGAAGTCAGTCTTTGCATTGACTTAGACTTTGCATCCTAGGGTAGCTTTTACACAGTGTCAGTGCTTTACTCTGCAATGTAAAAGCACTAAACCTTCTCCAGAGAGCATGATCTAAGAAAGTGAACTGCTTGATATCAGACAGGTGGGGATGAATGTCACGTTTGCTGTTGATTTCAACTTGCCCAAAGGCAAGTGCAGTTTCACACATTTCTGATGCTTGTTAAAAGCCATCTCACGCTGGGATCAGGCTACATCATGTGACTTCTCAAATCAGTTCTCACAAAAGATCTTTGTCTCTCTAAATAAGTTATTATACAAATCATATAACAGTCAGACACACGTGGCAATCCCTAATGCTCTGATCAGAATTGTAGTTCACATTTAGTTATTTATTCTTAATTTGTGGAACAGTGTTTCTGCTTTTCTACATCCCTTTTAAAGATCAACCAAACTGCTGCTATGACAGGAAAATACCAATTTAAAGCTTTATTTAAACAACTCCCTTTATTGCCGTTTTAGACTTTTGTACCTTTAAACATAATAATGTTCATTCATAATTGCACTGGGAGTTTCTAGCCAAAGATAGCACTGTTAGTCGGTCTGTATTGATTCTGATCATTTCAGAACTATTAAACATTTGCTGATTCCACCTTATCAAATGGGTGGATTACTGGCTTTAAAAAATGTGCAATTTCCCCCTTGGATTGATAAAGTACACCCCATGATTCAGCAGTTTAAAGAACCACCTTTAGCAGCAATAATTTGAAGTAATTTTTTTTGTATGACCTTATTAGTCTCTCACATCATTGTGTAGGGATTTTGGTCCATTCCTCTTTGCAACATTGCTTTAGTTCATTGAAGTTTGTGGGCTTTTGTCTATGCACAGCTCTCTTAAGGTTCCACCACAGCATTTCAATTGGAATGAGGTCTGGACTTTGACTGGGCCATTGCAATACCTCGATTCTTCTGATTTTCAGCTATTATGTTCCATACTTGTTGGTGTGCTAGAAATAGTCTTACTGTGTGACCCAATTTCAGGCAAACTTTCACCGTCGGACAGATAGTAGCATTTGACTCTTGAATATACTTGTACACAGAGGAGTTCACAGTTGATTCAATAACAGCAAGATGCTGAGGTTCTGTTGCTCCAAAACAAGCCTAAATCATCACCCCTCCACCACTGTGCTTGAGTTGTTTGTGCTGATATGCTGTGTTTTATTTTTACCAAACATGGGACTGGGCATTACGGCCAAACATCTCCACTTTCTTGTCCGTCCAAAGGTCATCATTCCAGAAGTCTTGTGGTTTATTTAGAAACAACTTTACAAAACTAAACTATACTGCCATGTTCGTTTTAGAGAGAAAAGTCTTTCTCCTGGCAACACTTAAAGCAAGCCATACTTATACAGTCTTTTTTCTGATTATACTGTCACAAATTATACTATTTAACATACTGACTGAGGCCTGTAGAGCTCGAGATGGAGCTCTTGGGTTTTTTGCAATCTCTCTGAGCATTGCACAATCTGACCTTGGGGTGAATTTTGCTGGGGCATCACTGCTGGGAAGGTTGTGGCATTGTGTTAGCACACACCTGAATGCTCTAGAGCTGCAAACTGGCAAAACTTCTGCTTTTATAGAGGTGGTTACGCTGGTTGATGGTCATTTAACCACATGCATCTGATTAGCAGCACCTAGCTGCTACTTACCCTCTTAATTCCAATGGATGCAGCAAGGATGTACTACACATTCCCAGAGTCCACGTGACTATATATGATTTTGATTGTTGGTTGAACAGAACAAGAAATTTGAAAGCATGCCTCCTGATTTAGCTGATTGAGGGGTTATTTAGTCATTTTCCTACATTTTAGCAGACAAAAACAATGAGTAAGTTGCAATGCTCAGACTGAGGGATCATGTGAATACACTTTAGTTGTAACCCTGCACTTGCACCTGCAAGACTTTTTGAATTACAAGCTGGGAAACTCCACTCCAGCCAAGTTATCACCGTGCCTATGCAAAGTGTGATTTGTGTGATTAATTTAACCCATTCAAAAGCTGCTGCTCAAAACCAGCGTATACGAACAATTCTCCAGCAGTGAGAGAGGCGGACAAAGAAAAAGCTGTCCACAGAGGGAGCAGCCTGTCTGGACTAAAGGTCACTTCTCTGAAGTGACAGCCTCCGTTGCCTTGGACAGAGTAACTTATCCATTATGGAGCTCTATAGCCCACATCCCCACCCCAACCTCAAAATATTGACCCTCACCCTTGAGTGAGAAGCTTCCATTTTATGAGCTATGGGAGTCTAGAATAACAGGGCAGGGGAGCAGATGGCGGGAAGACGTTACTAGAGGACACATTTCAGTGTCATTTACTCCATGTACAATTGTGAATCCAAAAGAAGAAGAAATAATTTTGTAATGGAGCTAATTATTCGAGTATGTGTTGGAATGGAGACTACTGTGACCCACCCGTGTGAATGAAAACAGTTGTATTAGTGCTGCATGGCCTGCTTGTAATATCTGGTGTCATTATGTGTGTGTTCATGAGTGTCCCCTCCGTTTGTGTGTGTGTGTGTGTGAGGAGGGTTGTGGGCTGCAGATGGCTCCTCAATGGCAGTGCCTTTCCTTCATTACCATAACAACAGTCCTCAGCCTTTTCTTGCTGCTCAAGAGCAGCGAGAGTCTCCCTTTGCGCTTCTTCCCACCCACAGCTCTGTGTGCAGCATCATGTTTGCATTCACTCCTTTAAGGCTCCTCCAAATCCTATCCTCCAACTTTATAATATAATCTTCTCTTGTTGTCTGTCTCCACAGAGCTTTGCTGGATAGCGAAAGTCTTAGGGGAGACGTTGCTTTGTCGAATCAGCCAAGAAACATTTCCATCACAGGTAATCAAAGTAAAGTGTATTAATACATCAGCACCATGTAACTGAATTTGCCGCTGCCTTCTTTAGAACCACAGTATGTCACATGAATTCTCTCCTTTATGTACACTCACCTTAAAAGTCGCTCTTTTCTAAAGGTATAATTTTAATTATTCTAAGTAAAGGCTCCTCAGAGAGAGAGAGAGACGTGTTTGATTCAGTTGGTAATCGCATTAGTCTTACTGGAGACTGGCGGTGGTGGGGGCTTGACTAAGGGGGCTGAGGTAGGCACTTTGGATCTTGTAATGTAAGCTACCTACTGTATGACAGTCTCCAAAGGTTATTGAGCCATATGGCTTTGCTTTCTGGTAACTTAGACAGCAGTGAAAGGAAATGACGATCAATATCTCCCCATTAGTGTCCAAACCCCATTGGGAACATACATTTTATTAATGCTTTGCTGAGGCAGGTTCTTCTCAGAAATCCCTACACACTAGCTAGAATTGTGCATGGATATCAAATACCACTGGATATAGAATATTTGTCTGGATGTCTTAAACATTTACACTCTATATGTTGAAAACACCATTGTAAAAGTCATTATTATTATTACAGTAGCTGAGGTCATGGTGTATCCATGTGCTGTGTGCTTGTCTTCCACAGATGCAGTTTTCCGTCCTCGAGGGGTTAAAAAGAATTACCAGACCCAGCTGTCTGCTAGTCACAAGACCACTTCCCTCTCATCTGTCCACAGCACAGCAGTGATGGCTACACCATCAATCTTATGCAGAAAACCTGTAACTCCAAATGAAACCCCAAAGATTTCAGGGAAACCTGCTGATGCAAACAAGGCAGCATCATGGGAAAAACCCTATCCAAAAATACTGCAGGATGGAACTGTTGAAAATTTCAGGCCACAGGAGGTTTGTGAAAAAGTCACCTATGCCGAGCCGTTGTCATCTGCTAATGAGTCAGAGGCTAAAACAGGGGAAGCGGAGGTGGACTGGAGCAATGGTGATGTTGAATGTCTTGAGGAAAGAGTAGCTGTTGAGTCAGTTGTCAGTTGTCAGGTTGAGTCTGCCCTCAGCAGTGAGCCATCCTTCAATGATGAAGTTGGCCACCGCCAGTTTACAACACCCAGCCATGCACCAAATCAACTAAGCATGACAGAGGAGTCCCACAGTTTGCCAGATGAGCCTAATGATTATGTGGCTTTGGAAGGGGAAGCTGAAAAAGAAGATAAGCAACAGCCACAGACTCCAGCTGATGCATGGGAAGAGTGTATAAGTAAAGAGGTTGAGCATATTCATGAGGAGACTTCAGATTCTGAAACTGAGGCGGTACTTGAACCAACGTTTGAATCCAGACCGAGCAGTCCAGAATCTGAACGTGAGCCTGCAGAAAGTGTTTTTAACCAAATGGTGGATGAAAATTTAGGTGAAAACATTTCTAATGCTGATACAGTTGAGATAAAACAAGTAATAAGTTGTTCTTTGGTAGGAACAGATCAAGCAGATGTTGAGGATAAGTTGTACCCTGACGGAGAAGAGATGGATACATGGGACAGTGTAATAGAAAAGAAGATTGTTGTGAAGACAGAGGAGAGCATTAAAAATGAAGAAGGAAAAGGACAACATGCTGAACCAGAGGAAGATATATCAGCAAGAGAGCCAGCAAATGAGCAGAGAGCAACAGTTACACAGGATTTTGTGACAGCTGTACAGCAAGACAACAATGTGGCCTCTTCCCTGACAGACACACAAGCAGATGATGGAGAGGGCGCTGCTTTAGAGCAAGAGAATGTTCCGCCTCCTGACAATGACGGAGACGACGAAGAAGACTCTCAAAACGTCTCCATGTCATGGAAGACTGAGTTTGAGGGTGACAGTTATGCACAGGATAACACTCTTGCTGACACTCGCCCTCTGATACGATACAAAAGCGACGAGACTGACGCCAACACTCAGGCATCACACATGGATGAGAGCGAGTCCAGTGAAGGTGAGCAGGAAAGAAAGATGGGAGAGATGGGAACTGGAGTGTGGAGTGAAAGCAAGTCGAAGAAATTTGGAACTATGGAAGATCTATGTGAAGAAGCTGAGGGAGAAACGATGAATGATGAGTATGATCTGGGTTACACTCATATCAAAGATGTTGAGGGCACAACTGTAAGTGATCAGGCCACACGGGTGAATGATGAAGAAAGTGCAGAAGAGGTGATCAGAGATGGAAGTGAGGGACACTCAGATGAAGAAACTGAAGAAGTAACAGAACCCATAGTACGCACAAATATAGGCTTTGATGAGGAGCTGGAGACAGACAAACTTGTGGAGCAAGAATTAGAAAATCTGTGTACAGACAGCTACAGTGCTCATTTTGAGCAGCAGCAGGTCAGTGACGAGCTGCTGCACCTGAAGGACAAGTCTGTCCAGGAAATGACAGAGGAAGAAGAGGACATGTCTTCTTGTGAGCCTGAAATGAGGGTGAACTATGAATTTGTGACTTCAGCTACAGATCAGACTTCTGAAAACCGACATTTTAGTGATTCATCAGTTGTGATGGCTCGGACAGACGCTGTGGAGGACATCCAGCATGAAGATCAAGAAGCTGAAGAGACCACAGACAAAAGAGAAGAAGAAGAGGAGCACAATGCATCCACAGTGACACATGCTGATGTCACAGAAGATCAATCTGGCTTTAGTGGCTTTCTCAGCCAGCCTGAGATGGAAGAAATCAACAACTTGCAGGATCCAAGCAGTGCATTAATGGTGACAGCAGATGAGGAAAATGGTGAGGATTTGGCTGTTCTCACTGAGGTGAAAGAGGCTTTACCTCTGGAAGCTACCAGTGAGTGTCAAGAACATCTAGTTGAGAATGTTGAGGAGGAACAAGAGCTTCCTGAGGCTGAGTGGGACATCCTAGAAAACCCAAAAGAGGACTTTGAAGTCAGAGATCAGATTGAAAATGATGAAAAATGCCATAATGTGCCAGAAAAGACTGATGAGGGTTCTATTACACATGAAGAGAAGCCCCTCGCCATCCCCCCTGACAGTACCCCTAATGAAAATGCTATTTTAATGGTGAAGGATGCAACTGATAATGGGCTCAATGGCTTCTTTTCCTCTGGCATAAAGAATGACTTCTGGGTGTCCTCTTTGGACAGCGGTGCCGCCTCTAACCCAGATAATGCCTGTAATGAAGCAGCTAAGCAAACTAATGAGAATCTAGGATTTGCTGACAGCCAAGGTTGGGGGATCACAGAAAACCAGAATGTGGTTAATGGAAAATCTAGGGTGGATACTGACTCATCCGAAGTGCTGACTACAAAGAGAGAGCAGGAACAGATGCATAAGGAAGTGAAACAGGTGCTGTGTAGAAATGTCAGTGAAAAGGAGCTGGCTCATTCTGATGAGCCTGAAGTTGAGGCTGAATTGTGGTCGCCTGGGGAAGAAGTAGCATAAAAAAGCGAGAAGTTTTAGGTGTCAGTCAAAAGTATGTTTCCTGTTGAGTAAAAACCAAAGTTGTGCCTTGGTGCGCTCGTTGGTGACAATAACCACCAATGTGCCAATTCTCTACAAACATAAGCGAGTGCTTGCCTTGTTTCCTGACAAACTGACATCTTCCACAAACATGTTTTCTTCAACCCTCATTGCTCAGAACCTTTCAGTCTGTTAGTGTGCATGTTAGGAAAGAAGATTAGCATAAAGAAACAGCATGAAGACAGAACAAAGAGTGTCATTTGAAAGTCAAAGCATTTATTGATCGTTGGCTAATCTGATTTAACTGACTAATGGGAATCAATAACAGCAGAAGGGTAGAATTACTTGTAGGAGCTACTGTTTCAAAGTGTGTCAGATTGCTAGTGTTTCTGCTGGTGAGCTATTTCATTTCACTACGCAACAGTTGATTCCTCTTTGCATGTTCTACACATGTAGAATGAATAATTGGCTGCAAAATGGCACAAATCAGTTTAGAGAAGCAGATTGTTGTTTGCATTTGGTCAGTCTGTGAGAATAAAAGTTAAAATAATTTTTTCCGTGCGTGAAGTTATGTGACACAGTACGGTACATTTACAGTTCAAAATAAAATGTAGGTTCATGACATGCTCTTTGTGTTTTTGTTTGATTCTTAAATTTATTTGCTTGCACAGTGCACCTCATCCGTACATTGAAGCACAGTGGAACAGTGGTTAGCACTACTGCCTCACAGCAAGAAGATCCTGAGTTTGAATCCACTGGCTGGTAACCTTACATGTTCTTCCCATATAGATTATCTCCAGGTACTCCACCTTCCTCTCACATGCATAGGGTTAGGTTAACTGGCAACTCTAAATTGACCATAGTTGTAAATGTGAGCGTGAATTGCTGTCTGTCTCTCTGTGTTAGCCCTAGAATAGACTGGTGACCTGTTAAGGGTGTACACAGCCTTTGGCCCTATGGCAGTTTATTTGCTTATTTCCATATTCTTAATAATGATGGGGGTTTTTTTGTCAAAGCCTCAGGGAGGAGGTGGATATGGACAAGAGAGCTGCAAATCTGAGATCCCTGTCACAGATGTAAATATACTATAAATGATGACTATTTGCTGCATATCATGAGGTTGAGTTTGTTTTTGGTCATTTGTATTGGCATCCTATTAGCCTTTCTCATGCAACTCAACGAATGCATGAATCAGTTAACCTTTACATACTTATACAGGATCATCTATTGGTTCTTACACATCAGGTTAGCTGAATATGCAACAGTGTGACAAGTGACCATAGGAAAGCACACAATCCAACATGAGAAATTAAGCTTCTGATAACAAATGAATAACTAAGAATTTTTTACTTTGATTTACAACCCTAATTCCAAAAGAGTTGAGACAATATGTAAAATATAAATAAAAACATTGCAGTGATTTGCAAATCTCATAAACCAATATTTTATTCACAAAAGAACATAAAAAACATACCAAATGTTGAAAATGATACATTTTCTATTTGATTAAAAATACTAGCTCATTTTGACAGTGATGGCAGTAACATATATAAAAAAGCAAGCAAGAAACAGCCAGAGGAACATGTTGAGGCTTATTAATGGCAACAGGCCAGGAATGTCATTAGGTATAAAAAGAGCCCTTTAGAAAAGCAGAGTCTCTCAGAAGTAAAGATAGGGAGAGGTTCATTAATCTGCAAGAAACTACATCTACAAATTGTGATGTAATTTCTGAATTATTTTCCTCCACATAAAATTGCAAAGACTTTGAATATTCCATCATCTACAGTACATAATATCAAGAGATTCTGAGAATCTTTTGACATCTTTCTACACAAGAGACAGAGCTGAAAACCAAATTTGGATGCTGGTGATCTTCAGGCCCTCAGGCAGCACTGCACTGCAAACAGGCAGGATTCTGTCATGGAACTCAGCAACACTCAGCAAAACTTTCAGCAATCATTACCAATGAACACAGTTTGCTGTGCAATCCACAAATGCAGGTTAAAACTATTATGTAAAGAAGAACATGATCCAGAAACACCACTGTCTTCTCTGGGCCAAAGCTCGTTTAAAATAGACTGTTCTGTGATCAGATTAATCTAAGTCTCTGTAAGTATCAGGGCTCAGGGTAAAAGCCTGCATCTTTGGGGGTGAATTAGTGCCTTTGGTACTGGCAACTTGCACATCTGGAAAGGCATCATCAGTGCTGAGAGGTTTATAAAGTGTTAGAGCAACATATGCTCCCTTCCAGATGACATTTTTTTTTTCAGAGTAGGCCTTGCATATTTCATCAAGACAATGCTAGACTACATACTGCAGCTTCACAACAGCATGGCTATATAGCAGAAGAGTCTGGGTGCTGGACTGCCTGCAGTCCATACCTTTCAGCAACTGAAAATGCAAAATACAATAAAGAAGACCCAGGACTGTTGCACAAGTGAAATCCTATATCAGACAAGAATAGGACAACATTCCTCTCCTAAAGGGCCAGCAGCTGGTCTCCTCAGTTCCCAGATGTTTAAGGACTGTTGTTAAAAAAAGAGGGAATGCTACACAGTGATAAACATGGCCCTGTCCCAACTTTTTTAGATGTGTTGCTGCCATCAAATTCAGGATGAGCTAGTATTTTTCATGAAATAGTAGATTATATCTTTTTTCAACATTAGATACAGTTGAAACCAGAAGTTTACATACACTGTGTAAAAAGACACAAACATTTTTTTCTCACTGTCTGAAATTAAATCAGACTAAACTTCTCCTGTTTTAGGTCAGTTAGGATTGCCAAAATTATTTCTATTTGCTAAATGCTGCAATAATGAGAAAGATAATATTTTAAACAGATTTTTACTGTATTAATTTCTTCAAAGTCAGAAGTTTACATTCACAAAGATTACTATGTCTTTAAACAATGT
>VUQH01086447.1:0-13912 GCA_015106775.1 Etroplus canarensis | reverse complement strand
AGTACATTCTGTGACAAACACACACACTCACACATTCATATGTGTATGTTTATATGATTGTATGCTTGCGTATCATATGGCTGTTTTTCTTATTTCAGTTGCAGTATGCGGTTTATAGATGCAGTGCTTGGCTTCCGAATGTGCACTCTTCCTCTTTTTTTCTCTCTTCTCTTCTTCTCTCTTTCTCTCTTTTCTCTTCCCTACCTGTCTGCTCTGGCAAAAAATAAATAAATAAAGAAAGAAATATATCAACAAGAGGAGCCTATGAAGTTTATAGAACTCCTTTTGGCAAATCAAATGTGTTTGGCACAATAAAGCATTCAGACGATGATTCTGCTTGCTAATGCTGCCAGACAGGACAGGTCTAAAAAAAAAAAAGAAAAAGAAAAAAAAAAAGGTGGAGTATTCCATATAATAGCACCAAGCATTTTATCGTATACCAATATGGCCAGTGCTCTCTAAACAGCCTCAGTTCTTAGCATAGACTGTATCTAGAAGATGGTCATACCCTTGTGAACTCAAACTGTGCTGCTTGGCCATTGCTACCTCTAAAATCTAACCTCTAAATCCAAACATGACGAATGATAATTAGCCACTTGTTAGTCACAAGGTAGTAAGGCATACTGCTTTATCATCCATTTGACTCCAAATATGTTAATAGTTTACAAAAGGAATATTAATGATCAAATAAGATTTGAGACCAGCAGCTGAGACCATGAACCCATCAGGAAACTGAGGTCGCAAATCACGTGAGCTGTAGGGTTGTTTTCTCATTGACCAGTACAGTCAAGGGAGTTTTGGCTTATCCCTTTCCCTCCAAGGGGTCACCACAGCAGATAAATCAGCATATTTGATATGCAGATTTTAAACTGGAATACCTTCCTGATGCAACCCTCCCATTTATCCAGGCTTGGGACCAGCACTGGGAGTACACTGGGCTGTGACTCCCAAGACCGGCCTTGTGTCTCCACCTGACTGGAAACAGGGTCACTTTTGCATGTGAGGCGAAAGTGTGAACCATTACACTATACGTGAGGAGGAAACCCCATGAAGAGAGCATGCAAACTTCACACAGAAAGGCCCCAGCAGGGGTTTGAACCAGGAACCTTCTTGCTGTGAGGACGTCCACCCCAAAGGTTTTCATTTTAGTCAGAGCTGGTGACTGTGGTGGCAACTGAAGTCCACTGAACTCATGAAACATTTTTATTTTGTGACATTAAAGGTGTGGTATTCAAACTATCACCGAGTGGCTGTAAAGTTTTACACTTTCCTCTGACGCTTAACAAAGGGTTACCATCCCCAGAGCTGCCACTGACTGGATGGTTTAGGGATTTTTTTTATATTTTAAAATGTAGAAATACTCAAATAATACTAAAATTTCCCACATCTGGCTGATTGAATAATTTTACAAGCAAATAGGTGTACAGGTGTTCCTAATAAAGCACTCATGAGACTACATGGCTCTGTGATTAACTGCTCTGGTTATATGTTAATTTTGAGGTAATTGGTTTTAATTTTACATGAGCTGGACTCAGCAGGTTTGTGTATAAGTGACCAAATTAGACAGTTAATTTTAAGAAAAAGCAAAAAGCCACAGCTCAGCTGCTTTGTACACACCGTCAAAACAACCTGTAATCATTGCTGAATTATGATGCCCTTGGGTATAAACATGCCACACGTTCCTAAGCATAAAGCGTTTGGTCACACAATAACACAAGGTAGTTTTGCAAGTGCAGCTTGTATTACTTTGAAAAGGTTGGGGACCTGTGTTCCCTCTAAGCTGTGCGCCTGTGCAATCGCGCACTGCTCCGGCATCCTCCGCGCACAGCAAATCTAGGTAGCGCACATGCGCACAGCGAATCTATGCAGTGCGCATGCGCACAGCAAGTTCATATAGCGTGCACGCAGGCGGGAAGTCTATGCAAGCGCACAGCTTAGAGGGAACATTGTTGGGGACCTGCTCAAAATATACATATACAATGTAATGATTTACATATCTCATAAACCAATATTTTATTCACAAAAGAACCTAGAAAACATATTGAACGCTGAAAATGAGGCATTTTACTGTTTCATGAAAAATACTAGTTCATCTTGAGTTAGATGGCAGCAACATATCTCAAAAAAGTGCAACAGAGCCATGTTTACCACTGTGTGATCCCCTCTTCTTTAAACAACAGTCAATACATGTCTGGGAACTGAGGAGACCAGCTGCTGGACGTCTTTGTCATATTTTGCACTCCATGACGTGCTAAAAGTTTTGCCAATATGTTTATTGTCTTTTTAAAATTTTTTCACAAACACATAATATATACACACATTACACACACACAAACTGCATACCCTTGCATCATTTTTCAATTTGAATAAACATAATGAAATTGGATTAATTAACAAATTAAGAAGGAAAAAAAAAAGGGGGGGGCGGGAGAGAAAATGGGTGCCACACCTTTCAGCATTTGCAAATCATTTCAGAAAAATCTAGCACTTTCATTTGTCATGATATTCATATATGGTTCCCAGAGTTTGTCAAAGTCTTTTTGTTTGCCCTTGGCAATGTATGTTAATCTTTCCAGTCCAACACATTCAGAAATGCGCTAAAAGTTGGTGAAAGATCTGGACTAGAGGCAGGACAGTGCAGCACCCAGACCCTTCTAATATGAACGCATGCTGTTGTAATAGCTGCAGCATTAGCATTGTTTTGCTGAAATATGCAAGGCCTTCTCTAAAAAGTACGTCCCTGGAACAGGGCATATATTGCTCTAAAACCTGTATATACCCTTCAGCACTGATGGTGCCTTTCCAGATGTACAAGTTTCCAGTACCATCAGAGATGCGGGCTTTTGAACTGAGCGCTGATAGCAAGCCACATGGTCTCTTTCCTCTTTAGTCTGGAGGATGCCGCATCCATGATTTCCAAAAAGAAGTTCAGATTTTGATTCATCTGACCACAGAACAGTTTTCCTCTTAGTCCATTTTAAATGAGCTATGGCAGAATCATACCTGTTTGCTATGCAGTGCCACCTGAGAGCCCGAAGATTACTGGTATCCAATATTGGTTTTCGAGATGTCTCCAGATTCTCATGATTTTGATCATATGTACTGTGATGGAATATTCAAAGTTTTTGTAATTTTATGTTGAGGAACATTCGTCTGAAATTGCTCCACATTTTGATTGCTGAACCTCTGCCCATCTTTACTTCTGAGAGACTCTGCCTCTCTAAGGTGCTCTTTTTATACCCAGTCACGATACTGGCCTGTTGCCAATTAACTTAATTAATTGCAACATGTTCCTCCTGCTGTTTCTTTTTAGTACCATTTACTTTTCCAGCCTTTTATTGCCCTTGTCCCAACTTTTTTGAGATGTGTTGCTGCCATCAAATTCAAGATGAGCTAGTATTTTTCACAAAATAGTAAAATGTCTCAATTTCAACAATTCATATGCTTTCTATGTTCTTTTGTGAATAAAATATTGGTTTGTGAGATTTGCAAATCATTGTATTGTGTTTTTATTTTTATTTTACACAGCACTCCAACCTTTTTAGAATTGGGGTTGCACATCTTAACAAGTCAAACGCAGACGTTTATCTAAATAAAATCTTTTCTACCAAATGAAAAGTAATCGATCAAGTTGTTAAAGTCCAACTGCCAGAAAGTTCTGGTTCATTGGCCATAATTAAAAGGCTGTTCATGTTTCTCTGAGTTCATTTCGTATCCTGAACATTTGAAGAGGACCATTCTCTTTGACTGGCAGGTATACTGACTGAAAGAAAAGCCTTAGTGGTATATGTTCGGAAAATGTTGAATGTTATCCACAATCTAACTTTAAATTTCTGTCAGTATTTATTCAGTTGACTGTTCTGCTTAATTTTCTTCATTTCCATAACAATTCATTTTCCATTTAGCCCCTTGACACTCGGTCACTGTACTCTGAATTACATTGAAATAGTTATAATCATATTATACTTTAGAAGCTCAAAGCCTCATGACTCAAACAGCGTAAAGCATTTCGATTTTCCACAGAAACTTTTGCTTCTCACTTGGTGTCCATACACCACAAAGATTTTACCTTTAGTGGCATATATACTGGCACATACACTGGCACATACACACATACCATTTTTACATTACATCCAACTAGACTGTGTTTCCTTTGTCTTTTTTAGTTTTTTGAAGCTGGAGTGGTTTTAAAGAGGTTAAATGATTACAGTGTTCCTTGTTTTTACAATTTCCTTAAACAGCTCATACATGCAATAAAACAGAATAAATAACCAGAAAAATGTAATGTTGCAACTCACCTAAATCCTTTGTCAAAATTATGTTGTGCCAATAATTAAGTCAAAGTATCCACAGCTAAAACTTCTGTCGGCAGTGCGTTCACCAAGGAAGTGAAGGGTTTAGGCATTTCATCAGAATCACATCCCAGAAGAAAATTTTGATGTTGAATAACTGTCCAATGAACACCTTTTTCTATAGTTAGTTGGAAAAATTGTTCCAAAATTAAAGTTTTGCCAATGTTGGAGAAGTAACGTTGCCATCTGCTGGATGTTCTTACTGAACCTTCTAGCAAGAGAGAATTTGTGTAAGGAACTGTATTATATATACAGTCACAGAACACTTTATTAGTTACGTCTCTTTAACTCCTTATTAACACAAATATCTAATCAGGAAATCATATGGCAGCAACTCAGTGTATTTAGGCATGTAGACCTGGTCAAGACAACCTGCTGAAGTTCAAACCAAGCACCAGAATCAGGAAGAAAAGTGATTTAAGTGACTTTGAATGTGGCAGAGTTGTTGGTACCAGATGGGCTGGTCTGAGTATTTCAGAAACTGCTGATCTTCTGGGATTTTCCCACAGAGCCACCTCTAGAGTTTACAGAGAATGGTCCAAAAAAGAGAAAATATCCAGGTGAGCTGCAGTTCTCTGGGAAAAAATGCATTGTTGATGCCAGAGGTCAGAGGCCAGGCTGCTTCCAGCTGATATGTAGGCAACCGTTACTCAAGTCACCACTTTTATGCAGAATACAACTTCTGAGTACACCATATTTTAAACCTTGAAGCAGATGGGCTACAGCAGGAGGCTCACCAAAACTGGACAAGGAAAGATTGGAAAAACAGTGCCTGGTCTGATGAGTCTCCTTTTCTTTAGATGGTAGGTGTGAGAATTTGGTGTAAGCAACATGAAAGCATGGATCCATCCTGTCTTATATCAACAGTTTAGGCTGCTGGTGTTGGTGTAGTTGTGTGCCGGATATTTTCTTGGCACACTTTGGGCCCCTTACTACCAGCTAAATATTTTTTAAACATCACAGCCTTTCTGGGTATTGTTGCTGAGTGTATCAACCTCTTTATGACCATAGTGTATCCATCTTCTGATGGCTGCTTCCAACAGTTCACAGAGTTGTGAACTGTACTCAGAGAACCTCCACAGTCACCAGATCTCAATCCAATGAAACACCTTTGGGATGCGGTGGAACAGCAGAGTTGCATCATGTAGTATGTGCAGCCGACAAATCTGCAGCAACTGTGTGATGCCATCATGTCAATATAGACCAAAATCTCTGAGGAATGTTTCCAGCACCTTGGTGACTCTATGCCATGAATCATAATGGCAGTTCTGAAAGCAAAAGAGGGTCCAACCCAGTACCGAGTGACCTCTCACTCATAAGTACAATTAACTATCAGAGAACTCAGGCTCTGGTAATACTAGTCTGTGTGTGGCTGTCTGTATATATAAACATTCAATATTTCTTGCTGTGGGCAGCACTGTTGCCTCACAGCAAGAGGGTCCGGGCTCAATCCAACAGCCGGCTACTCTAGGCCCTCTTGTGTGGAGTTTGCATGTTCTCCTTGTGCTTGCGTGGGTTCCTTCAGGGTGCTTCGGCCTCCTCCCACAGTCCAAAGACATGCAAAGGGGGCTAGGTAAATTGGCGATTCTAAAAAAACTGTCCTTGTAGAGGAGACTGTAAGTCAAAGGACTACAGGAAGGAAAACCTCTAATGAAAAACCTGTTGGTAATATGCCTCTCCAGCGCGTCGATGGTAGGCCATAGCCCACTTCAATATGACAAACAAAGCTGGAAATATGAAGCGGAGGGCTACATCCTGCAGTGGATGGAGACAGCCTAACTAACTCTATATTTCTTGCTGTACCCATTGGCAAGTCAGATAATATGTCATTTATATTTTTTAATAAGTAATATATTTTGTAACTATAAGTTATAGTATTCAAAAATTACAAATGAAAAATTCTATTAATAAATTACAAATTACATAGAGGTCCCTACCCCTCAGATATTAACACACAGTAACACTGCCAGGTGAGCCCTGTATGTTAGTGAGTGTGCAGCACAGTGACTGAAGTGCTTAGTCATTACGTCTGTGTGTGTGTGTGAATCACGTATCACTGCAGTTTCCAGCCAGGCTGATTCGGCTGAATAATAAGAGCGTGCATTGAAAATAATAGCTATTAATTCTAAAAATACAGACGGGTCTCCATGGGGCGGGTTTGGAAGATGAAGCCACTGTGTGTGTGTTTTTGTCTCTTGTGGCTCGTGTTAACTATCTCCTTGTCTCGCTAACCATCGCAATCAAAGTGACGCAAATCTGTGCGTCAGTAATTAGCATAAAATTGGATCTTTGTTCCTGTTAGCAAACATGGTTGAATGCATCCATCACTTCAATTAGATTCCAACTGACTCACACACACACACACACACACACTTTTATTTGGATGTGCCTCATGGCTGCGTTTTGTGGGGATGAGAGAAAATGTCCATTAGGCTTGTTGACCACTTACTTTGTGTACAGTTCAGTTGAGTTTATTCAGCATCATGGGCTGCCCAGGTGGGTTAGTTTTCAGATCACACACACACACGCACACACCTTCCCTTTCCACTCTATTCCATTACTCCACCCTCTCACTTATCCCCCATTTTTTTGTGCGTAATGGAGGAGATATGACAGATGACAGAGAGGAATGAAAGCTCAGAGGAACATGGAGGGAGGACAAAAAAACTAGAGAGAAAGGGGGAGTGGAAAGAAGCAACTTAAACTCAGGAATAAAGGATGAAACCAGGCGAGACATGGAAAGAGAGAAGAGGGAAAGTGATTTAGGGAACGAGAGAGGAGGGAGAGTGAGGATAATTTGTGGCTCATGTCACTATAAATCACTTTCAGGGTGTAATCACTGCAGACAGCCAGGTCTTACCATAGAGCAGAGAGGAATATATACACTGACAATGAGAGTGTGTGTGTGTGTGTGTATTGATTTAGTAACTGTATTTGTGCGATTGCATTTGTCTTTGATTGTCCAAATTAGCCGAGACACAGCAGTGTTTTAATAATCTGCCTCTCAGATGTTTATCGGGGTAAGAAGTCTGCAGGACGACATAAATTCCTTTCACTGAAAAATCATTTAAACTATTTACAAGTCTCAAGTGGTTTTTCCTTCATGGTGATGCAGCTGTGAAATTTAAATTGTGTTCATAGATTATTTCATATTTTTCCCCAAAACAGAGGCATAAGCAACAGAAAGTTTGAACCTCTGGGAGCTTAGTTTTCTTTTGAGTTTGAGCACATAAACACTTATCGCAGTGTGCCAGCATTGTTTTGTTTTTGTTTTTATTGTTGTAAGATCCTTTGAAAGCATAAGCTTTTCATTTTACTGTACCATCTGTGGCTCTTGGCCCTAACTCAGTGATTACTACTGAAAAGTTAGTGACATTTTTAAAAATTGCTCAGGAATTTTCTGAAAAAGCTGACCGCATTTCTTTTTCATTCATTCTTTCTTTCTTTCTTTCTGTCTTTCTTTCTTTCTTTCTTTCTTGTTTCCTTCATTCCATCATTTTCTTGCTTTCATTCTCTTCCTTCCTTCCTTCTTTCCTTCCGTCCTTCCTTCCTTTCCTTGCTTCAGTTATGTCTTTCTTCCTTATTTCCTACATTCCATCATTTCCTTCCTTCCTTCCTTCCTTCCTTCCTTCCTTCCTTCCTTCCTCTTTGCATCTTTGGAATCATCTTTAGCACCAGCCTTAGCCTTTGCTATTCCTTCTGGGGTCCTTCGCAAATTCAAACATACAAATACAGTCTACATTTGTTTATAGACACATACATTAAAGGACATAAAATGTCACCTTTTAACAGAACTTAATAACACACAACATACAATTAATATTCCTTAATGCACACTATTTCTTCTCCGATATCCTATTTCCTGTCATGCATGCATGTACATTTTGTCTTACATTCATCCACATACATAGCAGTAAATGGGAAACTAAAGTATGTTCACGGGGCTTCAGGCCAATCACTGACCCTGGCAAAGAGACAAAATGTACAAAACATTTTAAACACCCAAGCATTGCACAAATGGAAGCTTCACTCTGTGAGCTTTTCATTACAGTGGGGTTTATATATAGTATGGTATCACTAATGGAAGTTACTTCCATTAGTGATACTTTGTGATCTCTTTCAGTGCTTCAGTGTACTTTTAACTCTTTAGAAGATGTAACTCTACAGCTTCAGAAATATGATAAAATACCAATGGAATCTGTGTTGCTTCTAACAAAATCATATAATCAAAATACTCCTTGTACTGTAGCATGTGGTTTTTTCAGTGCCATTGCCTGTGTTTTAAAAATGCTTCTCCTGCAGGGGGCAGCACTGAGCTATGCAAAACCACAACAGGCTGCAGCAGTCAGAGACTGCACATGGGTTCGTCCTCAAACACAACCATAATAAACACACACAAATACTCTAACTCAGTAAGATCTACATTACCAGCCTTCACCTTTTTCTCATCACACTCCTCATATCATCTTCATAAGAATTTCGTTGCATCCTCATCAGTCTGTTTACACCCTTTTCTTCATATTTCACTGAGAAATGCCCTAGACATCCTGAATGGATATAAGTTAATGGGCACTCAGGAGGAAAATGTACTCTCAAGTTAATAGATTGTCCATGAAATTAAAAGTTATTTGGCAAAAGTGGCCTTGATGATCAGTAGAATCCAATTTTTCATTTCATTCTGTTCGGGGTTGTACTTTGAATTGTCACAGTGATGCATCAGTGTGACTGTCTCCATGCAGGCTGCTGTGTGTGTTTGTGTATGATTTGTGGGGCCTATAACCATCCAATTTTTTGAAATGTCAAAGATACTGAATGTGTCAGGACTGCAGAGCTTAGATTTAATATGTTTTAAACTGATCATATATCTCCTACATGAAAACCAGGATCCTTCAAAAAAGTGCTTAAAAGAGAAGCTTATACATGTTAATAATATCAAAAGTTGAGAAAGACCATTATTTAATCTGCAGCTTCCCTTTGATAACAACACAAGTAGTGCATTTAGTATTTCTTGAAAAGGGCATCGGTCCTTGTAAGCACACTTTTTATCCAGCTGGCTTTTCTGGGGTCAGAAAACAACTAACACACTGCCAGTAGATGAAGAAAAGGTCGGCCTTGCTTAGAATGCCACCGTTCTCTGTTTAGAGCAGTGGTGTACCAAGTACCAATTGTGAGAAGTTTAAAGTAGTCTTTCAATATAATTTGTTAAAAGTCACAGAAATAAAACCTGCAGCAAAAACTGATAGATGAGGACAGAAAGTGGTAAAATATATGTCATTATTGGACCAAACTGCTGATTAAACACAAGTAAATACTGCACCGAATATGGGCTAACACATAAGTAAATATTCAACCAAGCATGGGCTAAAACATAAGTAAATAATGGACCAATTGAGGGCTAAAACATGGGTAAATACTATACATGCTTAACCACAAGTATAAGCTGGGTCAAACATGGGCTAAAACTACTGGACTAAAATACTAAAATACTGGACTGATTAAGTTCTTATACATAAATAAATACTGGATCAAACATGCTTAAACATAAAGCAAAATTCTGGACCAAACGTGCACCAAAACAGAAATGAATATTTGACCAAACATGCTTGAAGAACCAGTGTGTGAGATATAGTGACATCAGCTGGTGAGAATGCAGATTACAACAATTGAATACCTGTTCCCACCCCCCTCCCTTTTCAAATGTGTCAGAGGACCTACGGTGGCCATCGGGAAACAAAATGGAGTCTTTTACAAAAGCGTCTACAAATATTTCCAGTCCAGTGAGTCATGCTTGTTGATATAACTGAGAATTAGAAAGCTAACTAAATAGAATAAAGTTTAGAAAGTAGAAGTTCAGTTTTTATAAAAGGTAATAGATCATAGCCAACAAGTAATGATAGCCATTCTGCATTATGATAGCATTAACAGAAATGGGAAAGCTGGCATTTGAGTCTTTTTGTCGATTCTGAGCTACTTTATAAACATGGCAGCACAACACGGTAACTCCTATGGAATGAGACCCACTAACACTGTAGCTGTAAATATCTTTTCATAAGTGAACAGAAGCAAAACGGTTTTTATCCCAGAGTAATTTAACACTATAAAAAGCATAAATGCATATGTTAGATTCATTTTCTGAAAACAAATCACATTAATTCTTATATACTGGTCCTTTAGACATTAAACAAATATTGAATTAATCAAAACGAGTAAACTTGGGTTTAAACATGAGTAAAAATTAGACTAATGGACTTAACATAGGTGAATATTTATCAAACTCTGGCTTAAAGTAAATTGATAGACTAAGTTAAGGCTAAAACACCTATAGCTGATTATTAGTAAACACTAAGGCTTGGGCAGCACAGTGGTGCTGAAGTTAGCACTGTTGCCTCACAGCAAGAAGGTCTGGGTTTGAATCCAGCAGCCAGCCAGCTTAGGACTTTCTGTGTGGAGTTGTGTGGGCTCTTTCCAGGTGTTTCCTCCCACAGTCCAAAGACATGCAGAGGGGTTAGATTAATTGGGAATTCTAAATTGACCATGAGTGTGCATGGTTGTCTGTCTCTGCCCTATTACAGCTGGGATAGGGATAGGCTCCAGCACCCCTGCGACCCTGAATTGGATAAGCAGAAGAAGATGAATGAACTAAGGCTTGTTATCAGATGTCATTGTATGGATAACGTATATACACATAATGCATAAAAATGGTTCAAACAAGGTTCGGATCTAACTTGATATACATCCCACACTTATTACATGTTTCCTCATTATGCATCAACTTAGCTCTATCCTAGCAGGAGGAAACCCTTGTCTTCCGGTGCACTCCTCCTGCTGCAACTTCTTCGCACTCAGCTAATTGCTCATTTGGCCAACAGGTTGAATGTGCTGCTTTTGCATGAGCAGAGTCATTAAATGTGCCAGTGATAGAAGTTCATACAGCTCCCTGTGTGACTCAGATTGAGATTAACAGTGTTCAGATTTGCACTAGTTTGATATTGCTCATTCTGCAACAAGGTTTTCTTGATTGACTTCAGTCCAGCTGATTGTGATGTTACTTAAACTTATGAGTCATATGGGGGAATGGAATTGTATAGTAGAGGAAAGCATATGGTACGTAACAGTTTTCGACACTCTGGGCAGCTCAACCTGCATGTAAAGTACTGATGCTCATTACCCAGTTTTAATTTTCAACAGGTATTTTCTGTATTTTCCCAGTGTTGCAACCTCTGGAGTTCTATTACCTAAATAGCATGGAGACTCAGAGGTCAGTTATATTATCTGTACTGACCTTTATTGTTTGGTCGTAACAACAAAGGTCAGTATGGATAATGTTGCAGCTCACGAAGCCTGCTTCAGTTTGATAACGACACCCAGGAGGATGGCAAATGCTCCATTTAGGTCTCAGTGTACTCGGTAAATCTGGTTTACTGCGCACCTTTTATTAACAGAGAGAAAACACAAGGATTACTCACACACAGAAATACACACACACTTTGTTCTAGCCTACCTTTTGTTTTGCGGTGACAGTGTTATTTAGGATGGACATAAATGAGTCTGCTGAGCACCGGGCTAATGCTAACAGCAACTCATAAGTCTGTCATTCACAAATATAAACACACACACACATGCACAAGTCAATATTTGGTGTGCAGCACTGCAGAAGCTCCTCTGCTAACAACCACAATACAGTTTCTCACAAGTGTGTGAAGGACACACTGATGTATTTTTATCACACGCACACAAAATCTGTGCAAGTACGTGGGTGATAAATTGTTAAAATATGAGCGATGGATAACTTGTGTTTAACCGTTCATCTGTGAATGTGTGTGTGACATAGTGTGTGTGTCCGGTGATAACAGCTTGTCTAAATCTGCGTCCTCCCTGCTGACACTCCAACGCACACAGAGGGGAATTAATTAGTAAAAGGGCATCAGAGAGAAATAACATCACACAGCACCTTGCTAATGCACGCGGGTGTTGGTGAGTATGAGCTTGTCAGTAGGTGTCTTCTATTTTCTGCATTGGTGTGCATGAAAGTTTTTTTTAATGCTCGACTGTTGGAGAAGTTCTCTGCATTTGTGTGTCATCTCTCTCTCTGCTGTAAGAGGGGGAGCAGTGAAAGTTATCACTGTGGTGTTTTCTATATGTCAGCTAGAAGTGATGTTGGATGTTGTCTCTGTTCACTTTAGTGTGCCTTGCTTTTCTTTGTTGTTTAATGATATTGGGCAGAAGCAGTATTAGGGTCATTATCCCGAGGTGGAGTAGGTTGTCTACTAACTTGAAGGGTGTTGGTTTGATCCCCGGCTCCTCCTGCTCACATGCTGAGGTTTAACCATCCTTGCATTTGCAAACTGGGTACCTTTTGTGTTTGAAGCAAATGTGTAAACCACTACACTTATAAAACCAAGCCTGACGTTTCTACACTGTGCAGATCTGAAATGAGTTGTTACCAGGAGTATAACATAAAAAAGCACATGATAGGGTGCTAAGAAATGAACTGTGGTATTGTGTGAGGATGTCAGGAGTGGCAGAGAAGTATGTGAGGGTGGTGCAAGACATGTATGGCACTGGTGAAGTGTGCATAGGAGTGACAGATGGGTTCAAGGTGGGGGTGGGATTACATCAGGGATCAGCTTTAAGACACTTCTTGTTTGCAGTGGTGATGGACAGTTTGACAGATGACTATAATTTTCACAGACGACATTGTGATCTGTAGTGAGAGTAGGGAGGAGGTGGAGGTATGCACTGGAGAGAAGAGAAATGAATGTCAGCAGAAGCAAGAGAGACTACATGTGCGTAAATGAGAGGGAGACAGGTAGAATGGTGAAGATGCAAGGAGTAGAGTTGTGAAGGCGGATGAGTTTAAGTACCGGGACTCAACCATCCAACGCAATGGACAGAGCACAAGAGAAGCAGGGTGGAGCGGGTGGAGATGAGTGTCAGGGGTGCGTCGTGACAGAAGGATAGCAGCAAGAGTGAAAGGGAAGGTTTAAAAGAGAGTAGTGAGGCCTTCCATGATGTATGGTTTGGAGACGGTGGCACTGACAAAAAGACAGGAAGCAGAACTGGAGGTGGCGGAGTTGAAGATGTTGAGATTTTTGCTGGGCCTGATCAGGATGGACAGGATTAGAAATGAGTACATCAGAGGGACAGCTCATGTTGAGAAGTTTGGAGATAAAGTCAGAGAGGCAAGGCTGAAATGGTTTGGACATGTGCAGAGGAGGGATGGTGGACATATTGGACAAAAGATGTTGAAGATGGAGCTGCCAGGCAGGAGGAGAAGAGGAAGACCACAGAGAAGGTTGATGGATGGAGTGGAGGAGGACATGCAGAGGGTTTGGGTGAGGGAAGAGGATGCAAGGGACAGGGTGAGATGGAGGCAGATGATCCGCTGTGGCGACACCTAACAGGAGCAGCCAAAAGAAGAAGAAGATATATATAAAACCACTAAAACTAGAATTAAATAAAATAATTGATAAAAACATACACAATTCATGATGCAAAGACTACGTTTGGAAAATTTTCAATATGGTAACAAATCTGGAAAATTCCTTGCCAGTCAATTA